>JAAGWQ010000074.1:0-84097 GCA_013396295.1 Fusarium heterosporum | reverse complement strand
CGTCACGATGATGCGCAAAGGGGCGCGGGGCCGTTGGCGGGCGGGCGGTGGGCGGAGCGGATGGGGGTGGGATTCCCGGGACCTCGAGCAGCGGGAAGCCCGTAGATCCCAGCAAAAAGACGTGAGAGGCCGTGAAGTGCGACGAAGCGACGATGAGCAATGTCTAGCTGAGTTGTAGGAATTTGGCAATATTTAGGGTTGAAAGGTTAAGGCTGAAGCCGAGGGCCCACGGGTAGGTACAGTAGATCGAGGCTTGGGAAACGAATGGCTCCATCCAAGACCCTGTAGGTGGATGCTAAGGAGTGACAGCGACTAGTAGGCGTCGGCCAACTCAATTGTGACGGAACGTTTAACTTCCAGGGGCAGAGTTTGGGTGGATGAGAGCAGCAATCGTTGTCTTTTTGTTTTCGATAAGTATTTGGGAGGACAACACAATCATGTAGGATAGGTAAGTTGGAACAAGATGGCTTGAGAAGCTTGGTGCCTGAATAAGTAAAGTGAGAATCTAGGTAGGCATGGGCAGTAGCAATAGATCAGATGGTGAAGCTAGTGTCAGTTTTTAGTGCAGTTGGCGGAACCGCAGATTGATTTGCTTCATTGATTATTATTTTGAGACTGCATAAAGGTTGAGGATATGTTGCTTCGTTTTGACGTAAGCACGTCAGCACTGAAGGTCGAGATAGCGATTGTCATATTTTACAATAGAATTGAACCATGGAATTGAGTGACTCAAAGATTATTCAAGACGTTGTTTGATTGTAACTTACACTATCTTCTAGACCTTCATCAAGGTCATGCTGATCTTGGCCTTGTAGTCATGCAGCATAACAGACCAACAGCTGCAGACCCACGATGGTTTACAAAATGAGATGCTTCTTGCGCAACGCCAATTGGTTGCTGCGAGTGAGGATATATCACTTTGCTTTTGCTGTGCGGTACAAGACGGTCTCTGCCGGCTTTGTCAAGTATGCAGACTAGGTACCTTTTGATGAAGTTTGATGCTGTTGGCGGTCGATTCCAATTAATTAAGGTGGTATCAGAGTGGGATGGCTGCATTAAGCGGAACAGACGACATAGTTGTTACTACAACACTCCTCTTACTTGGTCCATTACAATTCATACACCATCTTCTTGTTGTTCTTTACCCACCGGATGCCGCGGATAGATTTGCCCAACACTCCTTCTTGATCCCTCTTACACTATGAGTATCTGTAGATGTGGATCGTGGATATCGGATCTTGGTACTCCCATATCTCATTGGCAGTACTTTAACGCTGAGAAAAGATGTGATGAGAGTGCATATTTCCCCACGCCTTGTGCAGAAAGAAATACAGAGGCCCTGACTATGCCACGGCTTTTCTTCGTCGATAAAAAGCCTAATGCATAGACGGGTAACCTCAGAGCACACTTGGACTTATAGGATCTGCAGCGGAGAGGGGCGGAACGCAGCATCACTAGGTACTGGAATAGGATACTATAAGAGTATGTAAGGTAAGACAACTCTTGACAATGTTCAAGATAGCAGAAGTAAGGAAACAATTTAGCTACATCGATTTGCAACCCAGGGAATATTTTGATTAGCAGACGCAAGGCAACTAAAGGCCATATACATCCGAAATAGACGAATGATGCTGCACGCTTTGACATTGGGGGAAGACGTCACATGAAATAGACATGGGTAGGAATATGGGGAATGCATTCATGTCAAAAGTTTTATCTGACCTCAGCTCTCCCGGTTCTACGACGACATAAGTGCTCAGAAGTCAACGCCCCCATTTGTGGTTCTTGACTGGCAACTTGGTGTATACAGGCCTCTATACCGACTTTAGTTGGCCGATTTCATATCCGAGAAAGATCTCCCTAGCTCTAGAGAATCCCGTATCAAACATCACAAATTTTGTTCACCCCGGACTCAGTTGAACGGCTATTCCGTGCGTTAACCCGAGATCTCAGCTGCGCTTACAAGGTCTGTTGCTTGTCAATGGCCCGCATAATTCTGCTTTTGTATCCGTTCTTCCATCACAATCACATCTGGTGGCTGCCTCAGACCTGCATAGCCAGAGATGAACTGAAACAGAACAAAAAAGAAAAGAAAAGACCTTGTGACCAACGCAATGCCTCAAGTCTCTCTTGGAGAATAGTTGCCAGGGTCGGGTAAAAGCAAAAAACCTCGAGATTGCATTGCATCTTGCCAGCCTCTTCAACTTTTGGTCGGAACTCTTCCTTAGCCGACTAACTCCGACCCAATACCTCAGTTGCGTCTCGATGCTTCGCCATTTCTGCTGTGCACCTGCTCCGACGAATGCGATGATGCTTTCTCCCTGCTACTGCAAGCCACCCTAGGCATCTCGACCTATCTATCCCTGGTCCAGTGGCACATTGCAGTAGCACGCCTGGTCACCTGTAAGTGTCGAGTTTGTGCCAAACTGCAGGCTTACTTTAATAGTGCACATCCATCTTGGGCATGACAGGTAAGATCCCACCTAATACGTTTGCTCAGAGAACATCCCGAATTGGTTGTAAACCTGCAACACACCAAGAACGAAGGCTTTGCTGGGCCACACGCAGTGTATCGCCAAGCACAGGCATCGGCTTATGCGTAATGTGTGCCGACTGAAGGGTTTTCGGGACCGATGGCTTAGACAGTAAGGTATATGAGAGTGCCTTGTAATCGCAGCCCGTATTGCCATTACTACCAGGATATCACTTAATCACGCTTCATAAACAGACTACATGAATTAATCAAAGTACACATTTGCAAGTAGTGGTAATTTTTCTGATTTCCTATATCCTTAAGTACGCCTTGTGTAGAACCAGGCTCATCTGAACCGACGCCTGTCAGTTCCCACACTGGTCGTAGTGCATTACCAGTTCCTCCGGTATCATAGACCATTTTCTTTTTCCTAAATATCCCCCATAAAAGACCATTCATAAAAATAGATAAAAACAATGCAGCGCTAGTAGTAGACATGATGCATAAAACCCAATCCTCTTGCGATACTTAGAATCGCAGCCAATTTACAAAGCACCAATGACCTTGTCGAAGGCGTTGATGAGGATAGGGATGTGCTCATCCTTGAAGATGAGCATAGGGCGGAGACGGACTGTGTTCTTGCCGCAGGTACCGATGTTGACACCGATCTGGCGCATGGAACGGACGAGGCCAGCAGGGTCCTTGGTATCGAAGGCGATGAAAGTACCTTGGTCCTTTCCACGAAGGTTCTGGATGTGGTCGGGGTACTTGGCAGCGAGGCGGGCAAGCTCGGCGTACAGCTGACCACCGATGCGGGCAGTCTGCTCAACAAGCTTGTTGTCTAGGATCTCCTTGATGACAGCCTTGCACATGATGACACGGGCTGGGTCACCGATCCAGGTGTTGAACTGGCGGTAGGCCTTGTCGGGGATGAGCATCTCGTTGCCGAAGAAGTATCCGGCAGTCTGGGCCTTCTTGGAGAAGGTGACCATGTCAGGAGGGGAGCTCAGGTTCCAGTGGTCGTGCCCCCAAAAGGAGCCGGTAGCACCGAAACCGGTCTGGACCTCATCAGCGATGAGGACACAGCCGTGCTTCTTGGTGATGTCACGGAGACCCTGGAAGAAAGCAGGGGAAGCGTGGTTGTCACCACCCTCGGACTGAATAGGCTCAACGATGAGACCGGCGACGGGGCAGTGCCATGTGGTCATGATGCGCTCAACCTCCTCGAGGCATCGCTTCTCCTCGGCAGCGTTGTCCTCGACGTGCTCCTCAAGAGGGTACTTGAGAGCAGGGAAGGGAGCCTGGGGCCAGTTGAAGCTGGGGATATCGAGCTTGTGGACGGCCTTGGAACGGGTGGTGGAGAGAGAGCCGAAACCACGGCCGTGGAAGGAGTTCTGGAAGCTCATGATGGCGAGCTCAGGGGAGCCGGGCTTGGAGTTCTCGAGGCAAGAGTTCATCTCCTCCTCGTTCCATTCGGCGTCACCGCGCTTTCGGCGGCTGTAGAGCATGAAAGCGGCCTTGTAGGCCAGCTCGTTGGCCTCAGAGCCGGACTGAGCAGTGAAGATGTAGCTGAGGCCCTTGGGGGCGACCCTCATAAGACCGTTGCGGAGGATATCGACCCACTGGTCGGAGGGGAAGTTGCCAACGGCAGGTCGGTTGACGAGGGCGGAGATCATCTCAGGAGACTTGGCAGCCTCGATCAAAGTCTGGTTGTTGTAGCCAACAGGAATGGAGGCGATCTGAGCGTAGACATCGAGGTACTTGTTGCCATCAACATCGACGATGCTTTGAGGCGTAAGTTAATGGACCTTTTTATATGGTGTAAGTGGTAGGAACTTACTAGTTGTCTTGAGACTTGTCATAGTCGACAACAAAGTGAACGGCACGGGCATCGAAGATGGTATCGAGGCGCTTGGTGCTGGCCTTGGAGACGGGGCCAGGAATCTCCGTGCGGACGGGAATCTCTTCGAAGGAAGGCATCGTGAAGGTAGGAAATATGTCGAAACGAAGTGAATGTTTCCTCGGGTATCTCAAGTGCGTATATGAGGAAAGATAGTCAAGATGTCCTGGGGAGAAGCAAGAACAAAACCAATGTAGAAGCTGGGGAGAGGAGCTATTATAGCAATTGGCAACGGCATCGGCATCGGAGGTGGCACTCAGAGTTTAGCAGCCATGTCCTCGATATGCCCGCCCCCTGCCAATTGAATTGGATTGCCTGCGGCTCATGGAGAAGTTGGGCGAGACGTCGTGGGGCCGGAGTCGAAAGACCGGCCGGCTCACAGCCGGAGTAAGTGGGAGATCTCACGGGACCTCGTAGGGCGGTTGTAGAAGGGGACCCGGCGTTTTAGTGTGGATTTGGCGTGGCAAACGTGTAAGTTTTGTTTCATAGCGGAAGTTGGCGGAAGTGTTAGGGAGATACCGCCTAAATTGGGTTGATAGGTATGGAAACGGGACGTTGTCTTACTTGTCAATGTCTCGACTGTTATCTTGTAAGAAGTAATAAGAACACACGATTAATCCTTAATCCGCTATGAATCATCTGGTCAATGGATTCGTCGGCACTTCAACCCCGGCCTGGGTCTGCATGTTTGCCCGTGTACTCAGCGATCAAAGCGCCTGAAACTTCCCATTCTTTACTGGTCTCGTGTCCCCTCCATCTGGGGTCTGCCTTAAGGTAGTCTGTCGGTTCCCATCTTGCCCCGCCGGCTCCCACAGACATTGAGTATCGGTTCCGACAGAAGCCTATTCGCACTAAAAAGAACCTCGTGGGCAGTGGTTATCCACTAAAATTGCTGCCGTTCCCCTCCATCATAAACACCCTTTGCCTTATCATACACACCCCCTACCGGCCCGGCTCCCAATCGGTGCCGTTCACCAAACACCCTCTGAATCAAAGAAATCCAATAGTTCGCGCCGTCATCATTGCATTGTGGCATCCACTCAGAGCTGTCTCCAATACGTCGGTTGCCGCCGTGTTCTCGGCCAAATTGCACTGTCTTGTCTAGTGACCGTTGCGTTATCCAAGATGGACACCGGAAGCGACGTGGAGGTCCGATAGAATTGAATTGTAAGCAAGAATATTCCAAAAGTAAAAATGATAAAGAGACATTGAGGGGTAATTCAACTTCCCTATTATATAAACTTTTACCACTTAAAGTCTTGACTGTGTTCTGTATCATACCTTCCCACCATTACAAAGTAAACTGGCAGGCATCATGACAACTCAAAAGGTATGTAGCATGTGGCAGCTTCAGTCACCAAAGCAACCCCAACTAACACAATATCTCCATTGCCAGTCTCTGCAGCTCAGCGATCCCACGCTCCTCAAAAACACATGCTATGTTAATGGTCAATGGGTAGCTGCAAAGTCCAACAAGACCTTTGACGTCGAGAGTAAGTGCTCCTACATTCCTGGACATCCAGGGCACGGATGTCCATAGCTACAAACGCAGACATACTAACGATACTCTTCTGCAGACCCTTCCACTCTTGAAAAGGTTGGTAGCTGTCCTGAATTCGATGCCAACGACACAGAAGCTGCCATCGCCGCAGCAAATGAAGCATACAAAACATACCGCAAGACCCCGGCACGCCAGCGAGCCCGCCACCTCCGCCGCTGGTATGATCTCATGATGGAGAATGAGGAGGATATCACACGACTCATCACATTGGAGAACGGAAAGCCATTGGCCGACGCTAGAACCGAGACCAAATACGCAGCCTCTTTCTTCGAGTGGTTTTCAGAGGAGGCTCCTCGCATCTATGGCGAGACAATTGAGGCTTCAAATCCATCATGCCGTCTCTCCACCATCAAGCAGCCTGTGGGCGTATGCGGCCTCATTGCGCCATGGAACTTCCCTGCTGCCATGATCACCCGTAAGGCTGGGCCCGCGCTCGCTGCTGGCTGCACCGTTGTTATCAAAGCTCCCGCTGAGGCACCTCTGACGGCTCTTGCTCTCGCAGAGCTGGCGCATCGTGCTGGAATTCCTGCTGGTGTTGTGAATGTGATCACGGCCCTTGACAATACAGCTGAAGTTGGTCAGGTTATGACTACGCATCCTAAGGTCAAGAAAGTGTCATTTACCGGCTCAACAGGCGTTGGTCGACTGCTCATGAGCCAGTCTTCGTCAACTATTAAGAAATTGTCCTTCGAGTTAGGCGGAAACGCCCCCTTCATCGTTTTTGAAGACGCAGACCTCGACAAGGCCGTTCAGGGATTGCTCGCCTCCAAATTTCGCAACTCAGGACAAACGTGCGTCTGTGCCAATCGCATCCTGGTGCACCGCAGTATCCACGACAAGTTTGTCCAACTTGTCCTTGATCATGTCAAGAACTTTGTTGTTGGTGATGGCTTTGGCGAGAAGACAACACATGGCCCCCTTATTCATGGCCGCGCCGTGGCAAAGGCCGCTGAGCACGTGGAAGACGCTGTATCAAAGGGAGCCAAGCTTATTCATGGTGGAAACCGTCTTCCAAAACTCGGGCCCAATTACTTTGAACTCACGATGTTGACTGGTATGAAGCCTGGCATGAAGATTTGCAGCGAAGAGACTTTTGGTCCTGTGGCTGCTTTCTTTGCCTTTGACACAGAGGATGAGGCTATCGAGCTTGCAAACGACACTGATGTTGGTCTCGGAGGCTACTTCTACAGCAGCAACGTGAGCCGATGTTATCGAGTAGCCGAGGCTTTGGAAGTTGGTATGGTTGGTGTCAATTGTGGTGAGTATTGCCCGCTCTTAGAACGACGCTTCAGATGACTAACATGGATATCTAGGTATACTCAGCGACCCTGCTGCACCATTCGGTGGTATCAAGCAGAGTGGATTCGGAAGAGAAGGAAGCAAATACGGTATTGATGAGTTTGTGACCACCAAGATGGTCATGACCAACATTGATGCATGAACGATAAGTCTAATTGGATTATGGGCGGCTAAGGATGGACAAAAAATACCCGGGTGATTGCTATATAGCGAAGAAAGATCACGAATCTGTGAAAAAAAAAGTTGTTATTTATTGTTTTGTTTTTCGAGACTACGCGTGCTTGTATAACTCAAACTGCCCCGACCCTGAGGGTTTATCCCCGGGTTTCAACCCACAAAGCGGGTTCTTTTGAATCTAGTGTGGGCACATGGGTGTAAGCCATTCAGGAAAGTTCAACACCAAGTTTGCTCCAGTATGTGATAAAGATGACAGCATAAAGGAGGCCGAAATGAGGTGCCGAGAATCATTGAAAATCAAGGATATGAGGTGAGAGGTTTTATATATATGGGTATGATGCGTGAAGATATATGCAGCTGGTTATTAAGATTTAATGCAGTTCAAATACTACAGTAGGCCGTATTAGAACTAGCAATAGTCTCAAAACTATTGAGTTATAGTTACAGCTTTGTTTTCACACTATTGCTTCTTCCAAGAATCTTCTCTGAAAGAATGAAGCCATCGCCACACCAAGGTCCACGCTTCAACCCCCAAACCATGGTGTTCCATGCAGTTCGTTGTTAGTCCCCATCTGACTGCCTGCAGGTCAGGGATCTCTCCAGATCTTGGATCGGGTGTTCACGTTCGGCACTTCAAGGCAAGGCTTTGTCTCCGGTCCCGGTCCGGACTTTTCTCGTCATTGAGAAGGAAAGCTAATATGGAGATAAGGAATAAAGTGTAACAGTCGTCAGAATATGGGGGAAAATCAAAGACACCTAGACCGGGAACAATTGCCGGCCCCACAGAAGCTGTATCTCAAGCTTCTGTCCGTAACGACATTACTATCAGTTCTATGATAATAGTTTCCCATATCTCTTAAACAGCTTTGCGCTGAACTTAGACTAGTGAGTAGAGTGTTCTGAGTATGGATTATGTTGGTAAATCTTTTTTAAAGATAAGCAGATTTTGTGATTACATCGAGTGGCCTAGGTTTGCGTAGTGTTGGTGACATGGAATTTCATATCCGGTAAGACTTCATGAGTGCACAACACCAACTCAAAAGATGTGTCAAAAAGACTGCCCAAAGCCAGGAAGAGTAGTAAGAATGGACATCGACCACTATATTTCAGCGACCGTATCCAAAGAGGGTTAAGAAAGGGACAATCAAAAGTTTACCCCAGCTTGTCCGAACCCACTCTAGCTACCGGAGCCGATACATGGGCTCCTTATTCGGGAGCCGAAGATTGTAAAATAATTGCCTAGAATTGCCTAGATCAACATCCACCTCCAATATCAAGCCCAGTTCAATAGTGTACATACAGTGCAGTACCGTTGCTGTCCGTGCCAGATTAATCCTCCGTTGTCCATTACATCATCAAGGTGACAAGGTAGATTGCCGGCGGGCATTGACCTCCCACCCGGAGGCGATGGGCACCGGAGCGGGAGTGTTGGGGCCTTGCTAGCCCGGCCGGCCCAAGGTCAATCGATTGACCGGGACGGGGCGGAGGAGGTTCGGGAATGGCGGCACCATCGGGTCACGGCGAAAAGGTCGGGAACTTGGGAGGCTCCCGTAGATAAAACTATAGTGTTATGTATTGTCCTTTTACTAGGAGTATCGAGTGCCACAGCGGAATCTCCATCCCTGTACAGCGACTTAAGGCCATGTCTCTACTTGGACTCGTCCCTTGCAAGAATATCCTCAACTCTCTTGACCTTATTCGCAGCCGTCTGCTTCTTATCTGTCCTTTAATGCACCTCATAGTCAGCACTTACTTTCAAAAAGTATATATGGGTAAACCGAAGTAAGGCGATGCAACTTACCGGCTGCCAACTCTCATGGATGACTGGATCCTTACAACACCGCGACGATGGACAACGGCATGTGCCTTTCCTACAGCTGCCATGACCTCATCCCAAGAGCCCTCTAAAGTGCAATATTAGCAGTCTAAACTCTTGTCCGCGGCCCGTGGGCAATAGAGATGCAGAAAGGACGCACCGACTGTTGTTCCAGCAGAGTGAAGAGTGTACTTCAAACCGCTCGCCTTGAGGACCTTTTGCACTTCAGCGATGTCCTCGGCGACAGAGACAGTTCCTGTTCCGATCTGTTCCAGTGTCAGTATCAGCCCACGTACAATAATTCATGTTACAAGGTAATCTATCACTCACGGGGAGAAGACAAAAGTCAACATAGCATGCCTCGGGCGTAGCAATACCTGCATAGTCCATTGTAAAGAATATTTTGGAAAATTGTTCAAGTTGATGATGTTGTATCTCGCTAAGAGTGAAGACGAAATGGGGCAGTTGAAGACTGCCTACCTCAGGGTAGTTACCTAGTCTATCACCAATCCCAGAAGACCCCGCCTAGGTAGACGACTTGCTCAGGCTTTAACCGCCCCATGCTAGCTACTAACCAAGTGAAGCTCGGGAATATCGTTACTTCACCTCCTACAGCTTGCTGATGCTATTGCCCGCTCTCGCTAGTGACAGAGCTCCTTTTGAAGAAATAGCCACTTATACGTCACTTACTCTTTTACTCCTCCATTCCATGTGTGATGAACAATCTACGAGGGAGCTAGCTATTGGTCAATACCCGGTTACTAAGGTTTGCTAGTGACCGCTTGCTGTATTAGAGGAAGATCCCCCGCCCCGAAGATCGGAGCATGGCAGAATTCTTTTGCCCTGACTCAACCTCCAATCTGTGACATAGTATTTCAGAGCTTGTACTTTTGCTCTATCTTTCTCAATTGACACGAATTTTTGGGTTTCTTTCAGGTATTTCCTTTCAAAAAGCCCCTTGCCTCTCCTTCTGGATAAATTCCATCATATTGCTGCCGCCATGGGGCTTCCCGATCCCACCACCGATCTCGACTGGAGTAGCTACATCGGGGCTATTCATGAGATATTCCACAAGAATGCTTTGAAGACTCCCAGCGCGCCGTGCGTCACAGAAACGGCCTCTTCCACCACACCCGAGAGGAGTTACAGTTACAAGCAAATTTATGAGGCGTCCAACATCTTGGCCAACCAGCTGCGTCAAGCTGGTATCACCAATGGCGACGTCGTCATGATATTCGCCTATCGTTCCGTCGAACTCGTCATCGCTTTCATGGGAACCCTTGCTGCCGGTGCCACAATTACCGTTCTAGACCCCGCATATCCCCCGGCGAGACAACAGATCTATCTTGAAGTCTCACAACCAAAGGCCCTGATCACAATTGGCAGAGCCAGAGATGAGAATGGTCCTTTCGCGCCCCGTGTTGAGAAGTACTTGGACGAGGAACTATCTCTCAAGATACGAGTGCCCGAGCTGCGGATGAGCGACGATGGCTACCTTACCGGTGGCGAGGTTGACGGAAAGGAAGTCTTTACCGACACTGAAAACAAAGCATCAGCGCCTCCAGATGTTGTGGTCGGACCCGACTCAACAAGTATCCTGAGTTTCACCAGCGGCACTACGTCTACACCCAAGTACGAGACTGAGTAACTCTGAGAGTCGTATCCTGAGCTGACTATTTCTAGGGGCGTTATGGGCAGACATTACAGCTTAGCCAGGTACTTCCCGTGGATGGCCAAGACTTTCAACTGGACCTCAGAGACAAAGTTCGCTTGTCTAAGGTAAAATCCATCAAAAACGAATCCGATCATAGCCCATCTAACCATCTGATAGCGGTATCAGCCATGATCCTATCCAGCGAGATATCTTCAGTCCGATTTTCATGGGCGGAGAGCTGATTATCCCTGCTCGCGAGAACATTGCCCACGAAAGGTTAGCTGAGTGGTTCCGCGATCACAAGCCCAATGCGGTTCATTTGACGCCTGCCATGGGTCAAATCTTGTGCGGAGGTGCCAAAGCAGAGTTCCCATCACTCAAGTGGGTTCTCTATGTTGGCGATATTCTGACCAAGAAGGATTGTGCTGCGCTCCGCAAGCTGGCGCCCAACGCCGACATCTGCGCTGCATATGGTACCACTGAGACGAGCCGCAGCGTATCATACTACCACATCAAGAGCCACGCCGAAGACCCGAATGCGTTAGATAAGTTTGGAGATATTGTGCCCGCCGGAAAGGGAATCGAGAACGTCCAGCTTCTCGTCGTCAACCGGGAGGATCATACCAAGCTGTGTGGTGTGGGTGAGGTTGGTGAGATCATGCTGAGAGCGGCGGGTTTGGCTGAGATATGTCCACCTCTCCTTTTTTCTGACAGAGCCCTGCTAACTTTTGCTTTTACGGATATCTTAACGACTTGGAGAAAACCAATGAGAAGTTCCTTGACAACTGGTTCGTCGATAACCAGAAGTGGGTTGAGGCCGATAACAAAGTTGCCCAACAAGCCAACGAACCCTGGAGACGGTACTACAAAGGCCCACGGGACAGAATCTACAGAACCGGCGACTTGGGATCTTACCTGGACGAGTCTGGAAATTGCGCCATCACAGGCAGAGCTGATGACCAAGTCAAGGTCAGAGGTTTCCGCATCGAGCTCAATGAGATCGATTCCAATTTGAGAGGACACCAGTTGGTTCGCGAGTGCAAGACTCTGCTCCGAAGAGATCGTAACGAAGAGCCAACACTGGTCAGCTACATCGTGCCTGAAGACCAAGAGTGGCTCAAGTGGCTGGCAGGACAAAACCTTACCGATACAGAGGATCAAGGCACAGAGATCGGACCTGTCACCGTGTATCCCAAGCGTTACCGACCGATGCAAACAGAGATTCGGGATCATCTCAAGTCTCGACTGCCAGTTCACGCTGTCCCAACTTATTTTATCTTCCTGAAGAAGATGCCTTTGAACCCCAATGGCAAGGTCGATAGCCCAAATCTGCCGTTCCCCGATGCAGCCCTGATCTCCGAGGAGGCTTCTGAGGAGGACTTGAAGAGATGGGAAGCGCTCAGCAGCACTGAAAAGGAGGTTGCGGAGCAGTGGGCAGCGCTCATCAATGGTTTGAATGCCAAGACTCTACAGCCCGAGTCCGACTTCTTCGAAAGTGGTGGGCACAGTCTGCTGGCCCAGCAGCTTCTTCTCAATCTTAACAAGGATCTGGCAGCCAGCGTGTCCATCAATTCGCTGTACTCAAACTCGACCCTCAAGGGTCTCAGCACACAAATTGATCGCCTGCGCGAAGGCAAGGACGACTCAGGCGCAACAGATGACGGCGATGCTGCATATACCCAAGCACTTGACAAGCTGCTCGGTAGTCTTGATGCCAAGTACCAGACGGCGGACCCTGCGGCACTCTCGCCGGAAGGCAAGACGACTGTCTTTGTGACTGGTGCTACAGGATTCCTGGGTTCTTATATTGTCAAGGACTTGCTTGAGCGTCAAAACATCCATGTCATTGCTCACGTGCGTGGAACAAAGGGCGTCCCGGCTGCCCTCGAGCGACTGCAGAGGTCACTCCGCGGATACAGCGTATGGCAGGATTCCTGGGCCAGCAGGCTCGACGCCGTCATTGGAGATCTGTCACAACCCCGTCTTGGACTTGACGATGCCACATGGGAGACTCTTAGCAACACTGTGGATGTAGTCGTCCATAACGGTGCCCTCGTCCACTGGGTGAAGCAGTACAAGCATCTTGAGCCCAGCAATGTTCTATCCACAGTCGATGCGCTGCGGCTCTGTAACCAGGGCAAGCCGAAGCTGTTCTCATTCATCAGCTCGACAAGTGTCCTGGACACAGACCACTACATCGATCTGTCACACAAGCAGACCAGCACTGGACAGCACGCCATCATGGAAGCAGATGACATGATGGGCAGTCGCACCGGTCTCGGTACTGGATACGGCCAGTCCAAATGGGTAAGTAGCCATATATATATCCCCAGCCCCATGTGTAATATCTTCTAACAGACCACAGGTATCGGAACAACTCGTCCGTGAGGCTGGCAGACGTGGTCTCCTTGGATCCGTCGTCCGACCTGGCTATATCCTTGGAGACGCCTCCAGTGGTGTTTGCAACACCGACGACTTCCTCATCCGCATGCTGAAGGGCTGCATCCAGCTGTCCAGCCGCCCGCATATCATTAACACAGTAAACGCTGTGCCTGTAGGCCACGTCTCTACCGTCGTCGTGGCAGCTAGTTTGAACCCTGTCCCGGCTGAGACTGCAAACAGCACCAGCGATAGCGGCGACGTCGGTGTTCACGTCATCCATGTCACTGCCCATCCTCGCCTACGTATGAACGAGTATCTCTCCATCCTAGCCTACTATGGGTATGATGTACCTGAGGTGGAATACGACCAGTGGAAGGAGCAGCTCAAGACCTTTGTCTCGGCCGGTCCTATCCAGAAGGACGAGGAACAGAGCGCGCTGATGCCTCTTTTCCACATGGCAACTAACAACCTACCTACAACCACTCGTGCGCCGGAACTTGATGATCGCAACGCTATTGCTGTTCTAAAGGCCGATGCGGATAAGTGGACAGGTATTGACGAGAGTGCTGGAGAAGGCATCAGCCGGGAGACCGTTGGCCGCTTCCTAAGATTCCTTGCCGAGACCAACTTCCTGCCGTTGCCAACAAGCCGGGGTCGGGAGCTGCCGGCTATCAAGGCTGGTGCTGTGGAAGCGCAGGCAAAATGGGGCGTTGGAGGGCGTGGTGGTGTAGCATAAGATGGAATAGAGAGACGCCGTGTTCTGGTTGACCGGAGTCTGAAGGTGAAAAGTAAATAGTGGGCATTAAAAGCCCTGCGAATTTATAATGATTGTATCTCATTTTTGCTTGAGCGCTTTGTTGCAAGCAGTATATGAAATCTCCAGACGTCCCATTTCCCCTGCACGACGGAGGCCATGATTCACTTCATGATGGTAAACGTTACTAACACTGGCTTACTTGAACAGTGTTGAGCCGCGGTTGAAGAATGAGATCAACACATCTGGAACAGCAGAATTGCTTGACATGGCATTTTTATGCCTTTGCATTTGGGTCTATCTTAAAGATGAGGATACATCATCTGCCCATCAGGGCCAATACTTTTCCAAGTCTATACACGTATGGAGCCCAAGGCGTGTCCTAAAATACAATTTATCCAAAGGAAGCCAACCATCCCAAACGCCTCGCTATATGCCACTGTGACCAAACCGAATTGAACAGCAGGTCAGTTCAAAAGAAAACCTGTGTAAGAAAATTGGAAACGCATGTCGAAGAGTGAAAACAAAGGAATAGGACTGATGGTGTTGTTTACACCAACAGTACAGCAGCAGCAACAAAGGCTGTCAGAGCTATCATGCCGACTTGTCTGTCAGTGGCGCTGCCAACCGACTCTTCGAAGTCTTTTTCGCGTCCAGTGGCGCCGGAGATGCCATTCATCTTGTCCGCCACAGCGAGAACCTGGCCCTTTTCGAAGAAGTCAACCAGGACAAAGTTGGGGGCGGCACCCCACTCCTGCTGGCACTCCTGGAGATGCTTGCCCAGTGCGCCGTCCTCGCTGGTGCTGTCGCTGTTGACGGTGTTGATGTTCTCGGTGTCAGGGACAAATAAATCGCTGTTCTCTATGAGGCTCTGGTACTTGAAATGGTTGACCAGACCCATGAAGTTGCTAGACAAGCCTGAAGCACCATCGTCGATTTTTGAAGGACGGGTGACGGTGCAGTTGAAACCAGTGATGGTGGGAACCTCAAACGCCGTCTCGAAAACATATTTGAACTCGGGCATCAGGTAAGGATACTCGGTTGTAGCGTCGATGTTTGTGACAAAGGTGACGAGGCGTGTGCTGTCATCAATCATGGACTTGAGGGTCGGCCACTCGCCGGTGGCATTCTGCCCAGATGGTGTATAAGCCAGTTCAGCGATACCAGAGCCATTGATAGCCTTGCCAAACTCAGCAGGCTCGGCCGTGTCAGAGTTTACAAGCAAAAGAGTGACGACATCGTTGGTGTTTGCCTTCATCCAGACGTTGATCTTGCTCAACCAATCCTCGAGGGGGCCGGCATCAAGAATATCACACGATGTGTGGCATAGACGAAGGGTGTTGTTTTCCTTGTGAACTTGGGCCTGGAGCAGACGAATACCAGCATCGAGGGCATCAGTGGCGTTGTAGTTCTGGTTGCCTGCGGCCGCGAGTCCGTTGTTGCCATCTCGGAGAAAGGAGCTTCCATGGGCACCGACGTGTGTCATGTTGTTGTAGCTGCGGTCGCAGAGGTCGGGAGAGTTGTTGCATGCTGTTGTTGAAGACCCAGAGTCTGAGTTGGACTGCGGGAGAGCGTAGACTGAAGAA
Source organism: Fusarium heterosporum (assembly GCA_013396295.1). Classification (NCBI taxonomy): domain Eukaryota; kingdom Fungi; phylum Ascomycota; class Sordariomycetes; order Hypocreales; family Nectriaceae; genus Fusarium; species Fusarium heterosporum. The sequence continues at coordinate 68,495 of JAAGWQ010000074.1, read as the reverse complement.
GTGGCCGCGAGGACTCCGGCGACTACGGAGCGAAGTGAAGAGTGAAGCATCTTGATCTAGATTTGTTTATGTGGGGAGATATAAGAAAAAAATCGAAGAAAGACGAGATACAGAAAAGATGGAAAAGTAGAGATAATAGACAAAGAAACAAATACGAAGAAGGAATAGACAAGTAATAAACTATGAAACAAAAGAAAAGTATCCGTATACGCAACTCTCAAAGTCAGTAGTCCATGGGGGATGTTGTCCGTGCTTTTACAAGCTGACGTCGCCCCTGGTCCAATTTTTTGGAGGTTGGATAGCCGAGAGCGAACCAAGAGAGAGCCGGGGCCTGGAGCGATCGTCAATTTAGAAGCCAAGTCAAAAAATACAGGGGCTGAGGTGCCGGTGCTGCGCCCCTTGAGACGTCAGCAGTGGAAGATCTAAACACCAACGAGACGGGCTAAAACATCAACTGTACCTCTAGTTCTAGGCTTGTTATGGTTTGATATGCAGTTTGAGATGCAGTTTGAGGTCTCGGCTTCATAAGACGTGGTATATTTAATCATGCATTTATTTGGCTGGCTGCTCAGCATTAACTGATCGTCTCTATTTGCAATCTTGAAACAAGCCATGTGTAACACTTCTAGCCGGCTTGCTGCAATCCCCCCCGAACCAAACAGCAGAACAAGATAACAAAGTAAAATACAATGAAAATGCGGGAGCCGAACCACATCGCGGTACGGATACTGCGTAGCCCGTTGAAACCCACAATCCGATATCAAAAACGCCTCGTCACTCAGCGAGATTGGATTCCATCTCGTTTGTCTATTCGATCCCTTGCACACAATCTCTTTACCCCTTTGATATCGTTGTAGGTCAGTCGGCATTTTGTATGGATACTTATCGTCATAATCAACGTGAAAAGTTGCATCCAACCTCTTGGTTCCATGCTCGTGACGATCTCCCAGCCATTGGATGCATGGAATATTATGCAACTGTAATACTCCGCAAGGTCCCGCCCGATACTGTACGTTAATGGTGGCGGGCCGGGGAGGCTGAGCATAAGCGTTTTCAAGGGGTCCACTTCTATTTTTATCCCCTGTTATGCCACCATCAACTACTTGGCGGCTCAAAATCATAACCACACGACGCTTGACTATCGTACCAACACGAGTTTTGACAAATACTGGTTTGCCACGAATAATTACTCGTCTTCTTTTCTTTTCTTGGCTAAAATTGAGAAATCTCTGATGCAGCGCATATTCACTCAATAACAACCAAAGCCGTCTCGTTTTCGTGCGTTGTCCGTTCCACGTTGATATCATATATGTACTTTACTCTGGATCCGCATATTCTTCCTTCTTGTCCGCAGATGCCGCGGCTTCAATTTCCTTCAGCTGCTGCTGTCCTGCCTCAGTCGTGGCATCAATAATTTGTTCCTCCAAACTTAGAACATTGGCCTGCCAAAAATTAGTCCGTGTCACAACCTTATCTGCAACTGTTTTGCAACTTACCTCGCCAAAGAGACCCACGAGTTCCTCAGCCTCGTCAATCGGCATCTCGCCCAACACCTTGTTGACTTCATCCAAGTTACCAGTCTCTAGGGCCTTGCGCATCTCAGGCGAGAAGGACTCAAAGATTTCTCGTGCTTCTTGCTCCTCGGGGTCTTCGCTGTCTGCTTTGGGCACCTTGATCTGAATGACTGTGCCGGGCTCTACCGCGTGCAACTGGATTTGCTCGACGCCTTCTGTTTGACCTTCCTTGGCTCGCTCGGCTAGAATCTCCCTGGAACGAGTCCTGATCTTCATCCATGTTTCTTGTACATCCTTGTAGAATACATCCTGCGCTTGGTGTCCCTTGGTGGTGATGCGCTTGAAGAAAAGTCCCACTCCGTCTTTGCCAAGGGCCCGGCAGTACTGCAGAAGCAGCGCCTGGTGCACCAATTGTCGCGATAGATCATCCTTGCTCTCCAGAGCGGCATCAAAAGCTTGCACGAGAAGTCCATCAGTCTCCTTCTCAACCAGCAGCTGAGGGTTCTGAGACAAAAACTGAAGACTGGCTGAATAGTCGTTTGCCTTAATGGTACCAAACTTCTTTCCGGCCGGCGAGGCGTCCATTTCGCTGTCGTCGTCTACCTTGATTTCTTGCTTCCCGGGTTCCGAACTGGACGAAGCCCCCGCGGAGCCGGGGTTGAGCAGTTCCACCTGTGTGGAAGGCTTCTTGTCTTCAGGGTTAGACTTGGTAACATGGGAGCTGTCGAACCCAGTATGTATTCCCTCGCTGGTGATCTTTCGTCCCTCCTCCTTCTCAAGTTCAGCCAGCTTGATTTCCAACTCTTTCTGCAGGCCTGTAACTTTATCCTCGTGTGTCTGAATCTCTGCAATCATAGCCTCGTACCTGTTCTCTGGTTTCTTCTCGTCCAAAACCTTGTTGACTTGATCCAACAGAGTGGCCATCATCTTGGTATACGAGGGCTGCTCCTTCTCCTGACTGTGCACACCCTCAGGTGGTGGTGGTGGTTTGTCATCCTTGGGGTTTCCAGCTGACTCCATGACGGCCTTGAAGGCAACCTCCGCCGGGTTTCGCGTGTTTGCCTCATTGGCATGGGCTCGCAGCGATGCCAAGAGCCCTGAGATGCGCTTGATCAAGCCATCATTGACCACACGCTCATACTTGTAGGTTTCAATCTGTAGCTTCCGGTGCTGTCTCTCCTGGTGTATCTGGTTCTGCTTTGCGCGAATGAATGACCGCTTGTCGACATTAGGATGTACTTCGATATCGGAGTCGTCACTGAGCTCCAGCGCATCCTGATAGTAGTGTCAGCGAACCGATCAAGTTTAAAAGCCTCAATCACTTACCCATTTGCTGTAATCAACAGGCATCTCTAATGCTTCTCTTTAAACCTTAGTCACTTTGAATTACCTGGTATGCAGTGAAGGAAAGTAGAAAGTGTAAGATCAGAAAAGCCGAGTGTTGTACAATGGAAGTTTCTGGACTCTTACCTGGGAGCTTGACCATGATGGTGGGGTGGTTGTACCCCTCCATATAGGTGTGGCTGTGTGGCTGTGTGGCTGAATAGGCTGAAAGGCAGCCACCATATCAACGGGAGACAACAGAATGACTGAAATAAATCACATTACATCTTTTTTAGGAATCTGCCTTCATTTTTCTACTTCAAAGTTATTCCATAAGCATAAGTACGCCTTCGCTAAATGTACGATCTAGGCTATTGTACACAATGTTATTGACGAGCTCCCAAAACACCATATTCTAGCAAGTTCCACCATCTCGTCCAAAAATTCATCATTCAAATATTTCTCCGTGAAATCCAGCAAGCCTGTAGCTATTACCCTGGTAGCAAACGACATCGAAATTATGACATCGTCTTCATGAAGTCATCCAGATCGAAACTCTCCTCATACTGCTTGTTGTCCCATAGCTCTCCTAGATCATCAAGCCATGCCTTCTTTCCAGGCGCACGCACGTCGCCCGTTTCAATATCAACCATGTCTTCTTCCCTTCCTTCGATATTGCTCTTTTCCTTGTCGGCTAAGAGGTTGGGTGCAGCATCTCCAACATTGAAGAGATCCAAAATCTGGTCAGTATCCATTGTTGAAAGGCCTGCATTCTGTTGGTTCACGACAGTGGATGCGACATCGATCTTGAACCGTTGGAGATTTAGAATCTTCTCCTCAAGAGTTCCGCGTGTAATAAGACGGTACACATTTACCACCTTCTTCTGGCCAATACGATGGGCTCGGTCCATGGCCTGTAGATCTTTCTGGGGATTCCAATCGTGCTCCACAAAGATGACTGTATCAGCGCCTGTCAAATTCAATCCAAGGCCTCCAACACTTGTTGTCAATAGGAGTACGTCATACGACGGGTCACTGTTGAACTTGTTGACAATGTCTTGTCTCTTGTTGGCTTCTACAGATCCGTCAAGTCGGAGATGCGAAACCGAAGGCAACAACTCTTTCAGAACCTTGTTTTGCACCATGTCAAGCATCTCCTTCATTTGGCAGAAGATGAGCGCACGATGAGGTTTGATGGGCTGGTAAAGAGGATCATTCGAATCAGTGCCTTCAACACCGATACCGCAGTCCACCAGTAGGTCTCGTAGAGCAGTGAGTTTTGGTGCATGCTGTGGATCCTCAATTGACGTTCCTCGCTTAGCAAGGATTTTCTGTGTATCGTCGTAAAGAGTGCTGCCGGGTTTCATCACCATCGCAGGCGAGTTGCACAGCTTTCGCATGTACTGTAGCGCTTGGAAGATATGCTGTTTGGCTTCTTTGTCTTCTCGGCCCGCTTCTGCTTGAATTTTCTTCCCCTGCTTCTTCGTAAAATCCTCAAAGAGCTTCTGTTGCAAATCGCTCAGGTCGCAATAGTAGTTCTGCAAGATCTTTGGTGGAAGATCGTTCAAGACTTCTTCTTTGAGGCGACGAAGCAAGAACGGAAGCACCTGCTTGTGGAGTGCCTCAATCGCCAGTGCTCCTGCTTCTTGCTCCTTAGAAGATGCTTTGCTAAATCGGCTTGCAGCAATGGGCTTCGCGAAGCGGTCCAAAAAGACCCTTTCAGCACCCAAGAAACCAGGCATCAAGAAGTCAAACAACGACCATAGTTCCAGGACATTGTTCTGAATGGGAGTACCTGTAAGAATAAGACGATGATTACTAGCCAACCTCTTGACGGCCTGCGTAATCTTGGCCTTCGGGTTCTTGATCAAATGCCCTTCATCCAAAACGACGTAATTCCAGCTGTGTTTATCCAGGATCTCGGAATCGTTACGGCAGACATCGTAAGAGGTGATCACGATATCAGTCTCACCGAGTCTGTCTTTCAATGCCTTTCTCTCTACTGGTGGTCCAACATATGCAGTCACGCTCAGGAACGGCGCATATGTCTTGATTTCTTGTTGCCAATGTCCAGAAAGGGTTGGCGGGCAGACAATAAGAGAGGGCATCTTCCGTACGTCTGGTGCCTGCGTCTTGGCAAATTCTTCAGCACGCTGGTGGTGATCACTCGCCACAATACACAGAGTCTGCAGGGTCTTTCCCAAGCCCATATCGTCACAAAGAATACCGTGAAGGTGGTACTTGTTGAGAAAATTGAGCCAATTAACACCTTCCTGTTGGTAGGACCGTAGCTCAGCCTTGATGGCCACAGGAATTTGGAACTGCTCCACCTTCTTCGGGTCAAGCAACTGGGCAATGAATGTTCTCTCACGGTCTCGTCCCTTCAACAACTCCTCAGACAAACCGGGGGGGTCCGGAATTCCTGCCTCGAGAGGAACAAGCTTGACTAGTGTAGCAAAGGAGGTTGTTGCAATCAAGCGAATCTCGTTGTCGGAATCGCTCATTCGTCCCAGTACTGGGACAATCAGGAAAATGACATACGGAAGAATGGCATCTCCCATCACAGCAATCAGGTGGTAAATGGCTTCGATTGCACCTTGTCGGAAGGTAAGATCAACAGGATTGTTGATCGAAGGAAGAACTCTCTCAACAAGTGCAGTCATACCTTCGACAGTCATGACACTGCAAATTGTAGCCAAGCATTTGGCTGCCATGTATCGGAAAACTGAGAGTTCTGAGTGGAGGGCTTTGATGACCAAAGGCATCATTTGCATGATGAAAGGTTGCAGGGCCTTGTCGAGTGTCGGGGTCATGGTACGGATAACGGACATGGCATCGACAATTTCTTGTCCAAATGTTTGCTCGGGGTCCTTAGCCTCTGCCGGTAGAGCGTCGGAGAAAGCTCTGACAAGAGGCTCTTCCATAAATGTCCGGAGGCTGGGTACGGTTTCGAGCAGCTTAGCACCATATGTTCTAGAAAGAATCTCGAGTGCTTCCTTTGCACCTCGTCTGGTAATGCGGGCAGCCTTAGCTTCGCGGGCCCATTTGGCAGCATCCGGATGATCAACACGGTCTTCCTCCTTCTGCATCGACAGTACACAATCAGTCTTACTGGCATGAACTGGGAATTCAGGAGTTTCTGCGACTTCAACACAAGAGAACTTGACGAGGTTGGACACCACTTTGTCGGCAGGTCCTTTTCGGCCCTTTTCGGTGAACAACTGCACCAGTCTTGCGATAGTATCAGCTGACCGAGTTTGAAGTAGCTGGTTCTCTTCTGTCTTGACAGAGTCCATGATACCCTTAATCAGCGGACTTGGCTTCTTAGGAAGCACCTTCATTCCGACAACGGCACATGCTGCTGCTGCCTTAACGCGGGTATCGCGAGCTGCCTTGATTGTCTTGGCTTCTTCGATGGCCACAATGGTCATGTCACGGGCGTCCGAAAGCTGTTGGCTTGCAATTAGGCGTTGGCCAGGGGGCATTGCTTTCTTGAGCCTTTCATAGTCATCGCCTATACATTTCTCTGCGGTTGCAATCGAGAAAGCATTCGGACCGGCTTCAGCTTCTCCTTGAACCACAACAGGCAACGTCGGAAGTTTACTGTGTGACACCTTACCATGATCTCGGAAGAGGTGGATTAGCTGTTGACATTGTGTTCTGACTCGCTGGATAAAGTTCACGAGATCCCGGTAAGCCGCTGGTCGTTCGGAATCGATGATACGCTGAAGGTTTTCAAGGTAGCGAGGAGATTCGCCCGTGTTTTGACTGTTGATCGCAAATTCGTCGATGACAACGCATGCCGTCATCTGGCTAGAGGAGAATGCCGATCCTAGGCCAGGAATCAACAATGCATCGTAATCGTCCAAGCTGGCGGCAGGGACTTGAGACATGATGAAACCCATTGCTTTGGCTGCTGAAACGCGAGAGCGGATCAAAACATCCATACCGACAAGATCCACGTCGCCCTGCATCATATGGCCATCGACATCGTGAGTAAGACTGGTTGTAGGAACCTCATCAACCTTGGTTGACTTTCGACGGCGCTTGGGAGCACGATCAGAGCCATCGGGTGACGATGGTTTGCGAGGCGTATGTTGGGGAATTCCAGCCATCGCATACATGCCACCTGATGGTTTTTGGAAAAGAGAGGCGTTCATCGGGATCGGGTTCCTTGAAACGCCGATAGGGTGCAGAGTCAGCTGCATCATAGGATCGATGTGAGCGGCAAACTCGTCAGCCAGAACTGTGGGCTTGCTCGCGAGACGTTCGACTAGAGACTTCCAAAGATCCAAAGACATGTTGAGGGCATCTCTATCTCGTTCGACAAGAATATTCTGGAAGATTAGCCGAAGTATTCTACCGTTGAGCCAGCCCTGCGAGGTTTCTGCGTCCAGTTTGGCAAAGGTTGACAACGCCTTCAAGACAGCCACACGAACCGATGTGATGGTATGGCGTAGGAAAGGGTAAAGTCTAGGGACGAGAAGGGTGAAGGATCGCTCCTCATCTTGGGCAGCCGATGCCTTCATTGCTTCAAGTACCTCAGGGAAACCACACAAAGTGGCGAGAAGATCCATGATACGCCCAGTGCTAGCACTGAGGTCATCTCCAAGGTTCGAGAGACTTTCCCAAATTATGTTGACGAGTCCCTCAAGCTGAGCAGGCCTTAGCGTGACAAACTCCTTGGCCATCGGAATCAACGTAGCGGCGCTAACGGACCGAACATCATCATCCATATCACCCAAGCCTTTCATCACAGTCTTGATTATGCCGTCAATCATGTCGCTGTCCTGGAGAAGTAGATCTTTTCTGACCGCAACGACATATCTCAAACCAATCATACCACCGTGGCACACAGACCAAACAGGGCGATCGAGCTTGAGGTCTTCCTGCATTACCATTCTGTAGAGTATTTTGAATGTGCTGTAAACAGACGGTGAAGGCAAGTGTTTCAAGACAGATCCCAGAGACTGGCCAATTGTCTCCCGGATTGGAGCCACCGAGGTGTCAGAGCTATAATCAGTAAAGCGATCGAGCATTAGTACACAGCATAGACGGCAGGCCATGTCGTCAAGCCATTTCCGGTTAAGGGAGTCGTTCTCTTCCCGAGATTTGTCGGGCAATCTACCGGCACCTCCGCCATGGACTCGGATAACCTCACGCAGTCCCATGGCAGCTCCGTGTCGAGTTTCCCAGGAAGCGTCGAACAGGTCAATTTTGAGGAAATCGCATAGTCGCTCATATGGCCACTCAGCGCCCTCCATCGTTTCTTCTGCTTCTAGCTCGGACTTGATGGGAATTACGGGTCCTTTGAATTCGCTCACAACTTTAGTGTCCTCATCAACGTCGGCGGGTCGATCAAGGTTAAAGTATTCATTCACTTTGCTGTTCTTCTTGGCGTCTGCGTCGGGGATCGGTGCGTCATCTCCAAGATTCTCAGACCCTGATGTCATTGAACGTCTGACGGAGAGGTCTCCAAACCCACCCTTGCCCTGGGATGCCTTCATTGCCTCCCTCTTTCGCTTTCGTTTCAGCACGTTGAGTTGCCTCGAGCTCAACTGCGATTCCTCAGGTGCATGGGTTTGAGCACCAGCTCCGTCAATACGACCGGCTCCATGACCATTTGTGTCCATTGGAGTCACCGATGCGCCGTGATTGTCGCCACCTGTATAGGCGATCTCCTCATCTTCATACTTCCTTCCGAGGAGGCCTAATCGACCATTAAGCGTCTTCTTCTGGTGCGTCAGTCGTGCTTGCGGTTCAAGCGCTGCTAGCCCATACTCAATTCCACCACCTCGTAGGAGTTCCTTGCCGTATTGAAGAATCATCTCCACATTCAGGGACTCCAACTTAAAGAAGCCATCGTCAGATGGTATCCTTTTGGCGTCTTCGTCTTCTTCCTTCTTGATATGTCCATTTTCTGGGGCAGGCTCCTCCTTTTTAGGTCCCGTTGGAGCATCTTCGGCATTTGGGTCATAGATAGGAGCATATTCTGCAATCTTACCGATAGCAGATGCAGCGGTTCTTCTTGTCTCCCAGTCTTTGTGTCTCAGGTAGGGCACAACACGGGATAGAAGGTTAAATAATTCATCAGGGTGTTGCTTTTGCCAATCAGCGAGCTGATTAACAGCGGTATCACGAATAAGTCTCGTACTCCCCGTTTCGAGGATACTATAAGTCGGTCAGTCTTTGTGCTGTGGAAGGAATACGGTTGTTGAAAAACAGCAGAAGATGGTCGATTTTGAAGCGATACATCGAGTTGATGCCTCGGGATCTTCACAACCATCTCCTTTTGAAGATCATGGAGCTGGTCAAACTTACGTGACTAGTCTATCGAGTCTAATAGTGCGTTAGCATACCTTGATAGTACATAATAACGGAAGAACTTACCTCGAGGCCATTGTGTGTATTAGTTGGGTTGAATATTATGAGCGCGTATCATGACATCTCGATCGCTGCGTCACAAAAGTCAGTTACGAATTGGCCAACGAGTATTTATGATGACACGAGAGTTGTATCAGCATAGTATCCAGGACTAGGGATCGTGTAGCGCGATGCAGCGGGATGTGGTGGGTCATCGGGGGTAAGATGCATGCATCCGGAAATCAGGCCGAAGACACGGTAGACGTTGAGAAATCTCCTTGAGTAAACGCCACTTGTAGTTGGATTATCAGGGAATGCGAAAGGGAATGTCGGGGAATTCGAAGGATTAAATAGATAAAAAAGAGTGTGAATCATCATCCACATAGCGTAGTGGGCTGTGGGGGGAGTGTATCAAGGGATCATCAAACGCAAAAGGGGGAGAGTATAAAATAAAAACCTGGGGTATCATGAAGTGCATGCAATCACTTACAGGCCGAGTTGATAGAGAGAAAGGCGGCGTCAAGCCTTTAGAGTCAAGTCAATACTCGCCTCTTGAGTTGAGTTTGTGAGGCTCAACAAAGGTGATCAACTGCAGAAGTTGCTTGCCGAAAGTCCCGGCCTAATCGAACCGGTGAAAGAAATCCCCCTGTCTAGAATGCATGCAGCATCGGCACTTGAAGTCAAGGCAGGGTGGATTTCGTGATGTTGTGCAGAGGGGATGCGCTGCAATGAGACGTCGCCGATCAATTGCGAATATGGCCAGTTCCTCAAACAGCTCTGGTTGGCCGGGTTGCAGGATGTTCGGGGATATGCTGGGGCCACAGATTGGGCTGTTAAAATGTGTAGACGACTTGGATTGGATGGGGTGACCAAGCGTCCGTTTTGCTGTATATAACCAGCTTCGATAGGGGGAAAGCGATCAGGGATTAAAAGATAAATGAGAATAAAAGTGGGTGCAGCTTCAATTTGTTGTCGTACTGAAAGCTTGCTCTTTCCTGGATAGGTGGGAGTGGTGCTTTTCCTTGGTTGCTCCTGCCGCTTGCGCAAGCTTGTGGTGCTGCTGGCTGCTGGCTGCTGGCTGCTGGCTGCTGGCTGCTGTGGTTCCCGGGTGTGGCCAACTGGGAAAATCGGGGTGGAGGGCAGGCCGGGTCTTCTATAAGTGAGAGCTTGTATTTTTATACACGCGGCGCGGCTTTGGGAAGCACGGCCAACGGTTTCTTTCGTTACGCTCGCTTAATTTCCTTCTTACCTGTTAGCGTCATTAACGCGCCCCTGCTCTTTTTCTTTCTTCAATTTTGCTGGCTTGTCCTTGGCTGACTAGAACCTGGCTTACCCACTTAGAGCTCAAGTCAGCCACCAGGGTCCACTTAAGGTGTGGTCCAGCCGTGCTGAGGATAGGAAGGCACCAAAGGCAACACCAGCCTCACGGCGATCTTTGCTGATGACACAAAGAAGGCATTCGCCCATCAGCAGCCGGCTTAATACTTGATCCGGCTCGTGGGGTAGCTTGGTAGCGTTCTGATTCGCTACTCATCATGCAGTCTACCCTACATCGATAATGTATCGGCCATGTTAATACACCTTATGACATATTATTGTTGGTGCCTATTTACATTTTATACTTTTGGCGATATGCATAGTTCTTTCAGTACTTATGTGTCTGTTACATATAATGTTGTGGCTGTTTGTCTCCCCGGTTGCTTTTCATAGACTTGATATCAAGATGATAAAGTACGTCACTGGTCAGGCACTATTTCAGTGTCAAATGATTGTCTACTTCCGCCTAGCAAGCGCTCGAAATTCCCATGAGCATGTATACCAGCGAGTTCCAAATCAAACCTTCTGAAATGAACATCACAAGGTCGGGCGTTGTCACGACCACCACATGCATATCAGCGTAAACGTCATAATTTTAATAATAAGACATATGTAGGTTTCACGAAAATAAGTAGGTACACACGAGAAGCCATAGTTACGAGTGTCATACCACAAGAGACTGGAGAATTAATATCAGCAAATAAGCAATATAATAATGCAAATGCCATAGCTTGCGAGTTCAATGTTGATGTGGCTGTGAGAGAAGATTGGATCGCTGACCAGGATGGTATGACAGAATGACAAGCTTCCCAGGTTTGGAAGGTCTAAGCACGGATCATATCGAGCTCAAGACATTTGACACCCGGTATTTCAGGCAGAAATACACGCACCTAACGACCCGACGCGACTATGCCCACCACTTTGATCGCGGTTTCCAAGCCGACGCGTCAATCGCATCACGTCGCATCAAATAGGTGAAGCTCGCATCCTCGGTTGAGACTGCGCAGCCTCTTGCAGCTTGATCATTACGTCCCCCCAAATTTTGCGCAAAAGCGCCGGCGTAGTTCATCATGTATATTAAGCAGATCATCATCCAGGGCTTCAAAAGGTATGTTTGGTAGCGTTATTCTGGAATCTGGTTCCCCTTTCACCCAATATTCGCTGCTGACACCACAACAGCTACAAGGATCAGACCGTCATTGAACCCTTTTCGTCAAAGACCAATGTCATCGTCGGTCGCAATGGTTCGGGAAAAAGTAACTTCTTCGCAGCTATCCGCTTCGTTCTAAGCGATGCATACACACAAATGAGCCGCGAGGAGCGACAAGGCCTCCTCCACGAAGGCTCTGGCTCTGCCGTTATGTCAGCGTATGTCGAAATCATATTCGACAATAGCGACGACCGTTTCCCGACCGGCAACAAAGAGGTCATCCTGCGCCGTACCATCGGCTTGAAGAAGGATGAATATTCGGTTGACCGCAAAGTTGTCACCAAGAACGATGTCATGAACCTGCTTGAGGCTGCAGGATTTTCGCGATCAAATCCGTACTACATTGTGCCTCAGGGTCGAGTGACTGCCCTTACCAACATGAAGGAGTCTGACAGACTCAACTTATTGAAGGAGGTAGCGGGAACACAGGTGTACGAAACACGTCGCGCCGAGTCACTCAAGATCATGAACGAGACGAACAATAAAAGGGAAAAGATTGACGAGCTCCTGGAGTACATCAAGGAAAGACTTAGCGAGCTGGAAGAAGAAAAGGAAGAGCTCCGAGGATTCCAAGACAAGGATCGAGAAAGACGATGCCTGGAATACGCATATTATCATAACATCCAGATCGGAGTTCAAGAGGCTCTAGAGGAGCTTGACAATGCTCGACAGGATGGTATCGACAGCTCTGATACCAATCGAGCAGAGTTTTCGGAAGGGGAAAAGGCGATATCGAGACTTGACGCGGAAATACACAAGCTGCAAAGAGAAATGGAGCTTTTACAGATTGACCGGCGACAGCTCGAGGAAGATAGACGCGATGGTGCAAAGACAATGGCCAAGGCAGAGATGAAGGCCAAGAACTTGAAAGAAGGCCAATCTGCCCAGGAACAGGCTCGGGCTCAGCATGCTGCTGATCTCGAATCCGTGCAGAATGACATAGCTTCTAAAGAGCAGCGACTTTCAGAAATCATACCAACCTACATTGAAAAGAAACAGGAGGAGGATGAGATACGGCGACAACTCGACCACGCCGAAGCCACGCGCAATCGTCTGTTTGCCAAGCAGAGCCGCGGTTCCCAATTCAGAAACAAGTCGGAACGTGACGGATGGTTGAGAAAAGAGATCAAAGAGCTCGAAATCAATATCAGCACACAAAAAGCCAACAAGATTGATGCAGACGAGGAGGTTGAGAGAGTCCACGAATCAATCGTACAGGCGGAACAAGAGGTGGCGACGCTACGAAATCGCTTGACCAACTTCAGCGACGAGAGGGCAACTCTCGAAGAGGAGGTCACAAAGGAAACTGACATTTTGGACAAACTCAACGATGAACGAAAGTTTGTCAGACGCGAGGATGACAAGCTCAACTCGGTTATTGCCAATGCCCGACAAGAGAAAGAGACAGCTGAGCGCGAGTTATCGCACACAATGGATGGAGCCACTGCCCGTGGTCTAGCGACAATTCGACGACTGAAGCAGGAGCGCGATATCCCAGGAGCTTACGGAACACTGGCTGAACTACTTGAAGTTAGCGATGCCTATAGACTTCCAGTGGAGCAGATCGCTGGTGCAAGCCTCTTCCATTATGTCGTTGACAATGAACATACTGCCACACAACTTGCAGACATTCTTCAAAGACAACATGGAGGTCGAATCACATTCATGCCTCTCGCTCAATTAAGACCCAAGCAAATCAACCTTCCCAGGTCGAACGACGCCGTGCCCCTCCTTAGTAAGATTTCATACGACGACGAGTATGAGAAGGCTTTCCAGCAGGTCTTTGGAAAGGTCGTGGTTTGCCCGAACCTGACAGTGGCAAGTCAATACGCCAGGAGTCATGGCGTAGACGGTATTACCGCTGAGGGTGACACGACCAACAAGAGGGGTGCCATGACTGGTGGATATATTGATCCTCGCAAGTCGCGCCTGCAAGCTGTCCAGGCTGTAAATAAATGGCGGGATGAATACGAGAGACTTTTGTCCCAGTCCCGGGACATCCGACAACAGATAGAGTTCAAGGACCAAGAGATCACAGCTGCCATGTCCGAATTACAGAAGGCCAAGGAGAGACTACGTCAATCAGTTGACGGGTTCGAGCCTCTACGCCATGAACTGGTCAACAAGTCGACCCATCTGGAAAATGAGCGAAGCCACCTCGACGCAGCTAACCGACGACGTGATGCCGTTGAGAACAACATGAACAGTTTCTTGGAAGATCTCGCTGCTCATGAGGCGGAACTTAAGTCTGATTTTAAGAAGAGCTTAACGGCTGCTGAAGAACGTCAGCTGGAAGAACTCGGGAACAGCATCCAGGAGCTCCAAAAGCAGTGGAATGAGATCAGTAGAGCCCGACGTGATCTTGAACGACAGAAGTCACTTCTTGAGGTGGATCTCCGCCAAAACCTACAAATGAAGCTTGATCAGCTCAATAGCCAGGCCTTTGAGAACTCAACATCTGGATCATCAGCCGGAGGATTGAAGGAGGCGCAAAGAGAACTAAAGAAGGCACAGAAGGCACACAAAGCCATTGAGGCAAGTCTACAAGAAGTAGAGACTAAGATGGATGATGCCCAAGCCAGTCTGGAGCAGCTGGAGAATGATAGAGCCCAGCGGGAACAGGCTCAGCAAGAAGTATCTATAAGAATTGAGAAGCAGCAGAAGAGGATGGACAAGAGTCTTCGAAGGAAGGCTGTTTTGACAACACAAGCCGCAGAGTGTGCTCAGACTATTCGTGATCTGGGTGTGCTCCCCGAGGAGGCTTTCGACAAGTACGAGAACATGGACCCAAAGACAGTAAGTATTAGCCTCATCTCAGCATACGAGGACTGACTAACACAATACTAGGTATCTTCTAAGATCAAGCGAGTGAATGATGCTCTAAAGAAGTATAAGCACGTGAACAAGAAGGCTTTTGAACAGTACAACAACTTCACAACGCAGCAAGACCAGTTGATGAAACGACGCAAAGAGCTTGACGACTCCCAGGGATCCATTGAGGAACTTGTCGAGCATCTTGATCGCCGAAAGGACGAGGCTATTGAGCGTACATTCAAGCAAGTCTCAAAAGAGTTTACAACCATCTTTGGCAAATTGGTGCCTGCTGGTCATGGCCGTCTGCTCATCCAGCGACGTGCGGATCGCCGTCAAGAACCTGCCGACGAGTCAGAGGGAGAGGCACGTGGTGCCGTTGAGAACTACACAGGTGTTGGAATCAGTGTGTCGTTCAACTCGAAGCATCTTGACGAGCAACAGAAGATTCAGCAGCTCAGTGGTGGTCAGAAGAGTAAGTTGTACCGGTACCCCTCGCTTGCTCACCAACTAACACCAATAGGTTTGTGTGCTCTCTGCCTTATCTTTGCCTTACAAGCGACTGAGAGCAGTCCCATGGTTATCTTTGACGAGGTGGACGCCAACCTGGATGCTCAATACCGTACAGCTGTTGCAGCTCTCCTCGACTCTATCTCTAATGAGATCGGCACCCAGTTTATCTGCACCACTTTCCGACCCGAGATCGTACATGTTGCAGACAAATGTTACGGCGTGACGTTCCGCAACAAGACCAGTTCAATCGACTGTGTAAGCACAGAGCAGGCTCTCGACTTCGTCGAAGGCCAAGCAAAGCCTGCTTAGGTAGAACCACGCGGATGGTATGTAGTTAATATGGGCTGTGTGTAAAACTGTGCATGAAGATATCTGGTGGACTGGCGTTGGGTGGTTCAAGACCAATCCCTTATGCGATTATGAATATTTTTGGGTGTCTACTCTGTGCTGTATTTCTTTGGATGATATAGCATGATGCTTTGAGCGGCCTTAGTGATCCTGTTAAGATATCTATCTACCTGTATATGAACACTGCATCTGGTGACGTGAAGTTTATGGCGTTTCGTCTCTCTACCAGAGAAGGGTCACGTTTCACAGGATGCAAAATCAAGATCTTGCATTCGTGTATTCATCCAAAATAATATGGTTTGACGTCTTGATTGTTCTGTACAGCAAGTATACATGGTAATTATACACGCAGCACCTACACTGCAAAATCTACCTACCCAACCTCTAAATTTACCGATCAGTCATCATGTTGCGGACGCCCTTCCAATATGCCTTGGGCAACTCCTTCTCCAGCTCCTCGCGGGTCAGCCACTTGAACTCGGTGTAGCCAAAGGGATTGTCCTTCAGGTCAGCCTGGCCTGCCATTATCCTGCCCTTGACAAAGAAAGTCTTTTCACCCTTCTTCTCGACCACGCCATCTGCGTTGATCTTGGGTCGGGAGACAACGTGGGCTACTGGCACACGGCTCACTAGCCAAGTGTTCATGTTGACTCCGGCAGCCTGGTCGAGGACACGCTGAGCGGACTATCGAGAGTTAGCATGAGTTCAAGAGTCGCTCTCTATGGCAAGTCTTACCTCGTGTAGGTTCTCATCTTTAGGAATCACATCCGCAGGGAACCCCCACCCATCCTTACCCTTGACCACAAGATACAGGGTTCGATCAAGTTGACGATCCAGCCGTTGAACATCACCCTTACGATCAGCCTCAGTGATGCGGTCCACAGGAGGCTCAACAGGGACGACATCCTCAGCAGCGATTATCTCGGCATCATCACTGACACGCGCCTCAGCGTCCTTGAGTAAGGACTTGACGATAGTCTCTTGGTTGCTCAGCTCATCGCCAACCTTGAGCTCGTCATCCCACGCCTTGGAGCTTTTGCCATTGTACACACCCAACTCCTTGGCCACCGTGCCCTGACGGTCCTGGACCTTGAGGTTCCAGTCTAAGCGGCGGGCCGTATCGGGCTTGAAATAGATACCGGTGATGAAAGGAGTGTTGAGGCGTTCCTCAAGACGCTTTTGGTAGAAAAAGAAGGCGTTCTCGAAAGGGTGTAGATTCCGTGTCACCAGCGGTGGTCGAGTAAGAATCATGCCAGAGCGGACATCGTATGGCGGCGAGTTAGAGCGAGCGGATGAGGGAGTTGTGGCATCGGTGGGGGTTTTCGCTACGGCTGCGGCGATGGATGAGTAGAGTCGAGCTGGAACCCTGGGCAGGGCAGATGAGGAGGCGCATCGGGCGCAAATGCTGGGAGAAGCTAAGATGATTTCATGGTCAGTTACATGAGCTTATGAGGTGGGCTTCAAAGTACTGTTCACTGCCCGTACGAGCACCAATTGAGAATGATGAGAAGTGCAAATGGACTCACAGGATAGCATAGTTTGAGCGGCTCGTCCACCCCGACTTGAAGCTGCCATTCTGGTTATATTCGCTCCGCAGGTTATGGCTCCCGACGTTGCGATTGGGTGACCTGAAGCGGGATGGTGATATTCAGCAATGGCCTCTCTTGCGATCCTCGAACTTTTTCCTTCGCCGGCCAGACGCTGATATGGTAGGTACGTACCGTTGAGGTTCAGAGGCGGGATGGCCAGCCCCGGGGTCCGTAGCCTGTTAGTGCCTCAGGCCACCACGTAGAATTCACGTTTCCATATATTGCACAGGAAATTTCGCGCTTCTTCTCTTCTTCTTTTCTTTCCCTCTCAAGGCACCATTTCCTTATCGTCAAGACCTGTTCCGCCTCCAGAACGTCTCGACCATTAACGTGTGCCCAGAGAGATTATCACAGTCTTTTTCGCTAGCGGGGCCTGCAAGAAATTCTTATCCTACCGGGTTCTGTTAGATAGATACTGTTGACATTACTTCGCGTTGATTTTATGCTTTAATGATCTATGTAATTGCTCCCCGTAGTCACCATGGAGACGTACGACATAAGACCTCGCAACCCCCTCAGTACTCGTGGTTGTCAATGGTGATTCATTATGCATATAGGTCTTGTCATAATTTTGGTATGAATATTGATTGATCCAACCGGCTGCTCAACGGCATTCGCCAATGAGGAGATAGTATTTAAACACAGAACTAGATACATGACTAGAGCTGGAAACAACTATGGAGCAAATACATGATACCTGTACAGATGCCGAACTCTGCGATGTTGCCCGACTTGACGCAACTCCATTGTGACACCGCGCTATCAATATCAAAATGCAAAGAAAGAATCATGCCCCGCCTTTCAAATGATGTTGGGTATCAAACCACATGGGACCCCGTGATGATGCCTGAACGCCTGCTTAACTCTGTTCCCGCCTTGATTCATTCTATCATTAAGCTAAGCGGACAATTCTGCAACTGCTTGAGCTACCTCTTTAGTCGCTCTGTTTTCCCATTGACGACGGGCTTCGGCGTTCAATGATGCCGCGCCCTTGACCTCGTCATAAAGCTTTCTTGAGATGTCTCTGTTGATGGCCGAGTACTGTTCCGTTGTCAATTTTCGAGATCGCCAGTGCGGTCGCAAGGCACCCTTGACTATTTCGTTTATGCTGACTTTGTCTTCTTGAGTGATGTTGGTTTCTGCTGGCGATTGCTCTTTCCTTTGTGTTGGTGCTTCGCTTGGGCGGCGTGGTCGTGGTTGTCTCAGTTCCAATGGTCGACTCTCTTGAAGTTTGACTGGACGTGTTTCCGGATCACTATGGTCATGACTTGTAAGTGTAGGTGAACGGTCACGGTTGATCCTTGTAGGTGAATGGTCATGGTTAATCCTTGCAGGTGAATGGTCATGATTTGTTCGCGTAGGTGAACGATCATGGCTCATACGTGAAGGTGAATAGTTTGCGGGTGCATAACGAGGCTGAATAGTGCTGCTCAGCAAGAGTGTTGGCGAAGTTGGCCGTCCGCTCAGATTTGACATTGGAGGAGGGGTGAGAGAAAGAGCCCTAGGGCTGCTGTGAGCTGAAGGGGATGGGGAGATAGCCGGAGAGAGAGCTGGTGAAGAGGCCTCTGGCGGGTGCCGCCACCCGTTGGTCGTTATTGTATCATCTTCCGACATAAGGCTGGGCTCAAGCTCTTTCAGCAAGGAAGAAACCAAGGGAGGGTCGATGTTGCTATGGTCGATAATGCCATTCCTCGAAGACAACCCATTGGTGGTGACCCTAGCTGTCGAGGGCCCTGCGGGTGCGGGGGATGACACAGAGCTTGAGCCCTCACCATTCTGGTTTGGCAAGCGACGTGTTCGAGGACGCTTGAGCTTCCTTTCAGGTTCTTGAACGGGCTCACGGGGAGATGCGGTTACAGACCGCCCTTTACGCTTGCGAGGATTGGTACTGGGCTCTTCGGTTTCCCGGGCACGATCCAGGGCGCCCCAGGCTCGTCTTTCGTCGGCCGTTTCTTGCACCGGCTCAGGTACCGCCTGAAGTCGCTCGCTTATAGCTGAGGGGATAGTGGTCGCAAATACATCACGGGCACCCAAGCGGCGGGCGATGTCCATCCGTTGCTGCCAACGTTCAAGTTCGCGGCGTCCAGCCTCCTGGAATCGTCTGTATTGCTCGAGCTCTTCGTCCTCATCATCGTGATTATCCAAATCCAAGTCGCTCATCTCGTAAAATCGGCCAGAGAACTGACCCCAAGCGCCTTGCCACTCAACAGTTCGAGCTTGGCGGCGGGCCCGCCTTAGACGTTCTCGAGTTCGCACATGGTAACCACGCACGTTTCGAGGATTCGGGCGACGCACGTATGAAGGGCGAGGGGACTGTTCTTCAGATCCGGTTGGTTCTGGGTCTTGAGTAAGTTGGAAAAGGTGGGAGCACTCCATGCAATACCAGTCGCCATCAGGTATACCCTCGAGACCTATGCAATGTGTATGGTAGGCAGCGTCGCAACTATCGCACAAAAGAAGAACATCTTCTCTTTCTGCAGAGTCGCAGATGGGACATGGATTGCCTGGTTCTTCTTCTTCCTCCTCAGGATTCTCGCCAAGCCACTGTCTTACATCGAACTCAGCAACCTGCTTTTTATCTTGGACATCGTATTTCGAAATGACGGTCCCTAAAACAAAACAAAAAAGTAGTTAGTAGATGTACACAAAGGTGAAGAGGGATAGAGTGTGGGACTTGAGCGTACCGTCGACACCATTATAGACCCGGACTGAATGGAATGGATTACGGCAAATAGGACATGTGTTTGTCTTTTGCGCCCATGAGCGAATGCATAAATCGTGAATAATGTGGTTGCACCCATCAAGTGCAGCAGCAATATTCAAATGATTCGAATCGTCTTGAGCAAGATCGGATGCTGTGGTAGTTGTGGCAGCTGGAGGAGTAGGCAAAGGCTCAGATGCGGGTTCGCCAGCACCAGCACCAGCACCAGCATCACTCGCAGCTATAGCTTGGAGGGCAGCCGAGGGTCGGGGCAGTGGTTCCAGGCATATGATGCACTGATCCGCTTCAGACATGATGTTGATGTCGGATTTGATAGCACAGGTGGTATTTTGATGGAAACATGTAAGTTAGGATTGTGTCGAGAAAGATTAAGTCGTGTTGTGCCGGCGGTGATGATGGCTGGCACAGTTAACGTTAAAACGGGAGAGGTCGTGATCGGGTTTGGTTTTGGTTAAGGTGGTTATGGGGGGCAAAGTAGTAGTAGCAGGCTGGCTTTACACCCGAATGGTGATGCATTAGTGGACAGGAGCCCTGCAAAGAAAATAAGAGGAAGAGTTCCAGCTCTAATGTATGTTTTCCATGGCGCCTTGTAGGTAAGGTAGGGACATGACCGGGGCCAATGAGGGCGCTTATTCTTGCTGGGTGGTGGATGGATCAGCGCTACGCCCTTACAGCGAGAGAGAATGGAAAAGTAATGCGCCTGCAAGCAAATGCACAGTCTAACTTAGAGAGTCCACTGAGGGACCCTGATGACGGATGACTCTCGATCAGGTCAGTAGGTCGCGTCAAGCCTGAAATTTGCTGATCATTGAGTACTAAGTTTATAGAACGCGGAACATTTCAGGCACATTATTAGGGGAGCCGTGATGGTAAACCTCTCGTGTCATCTCGGGCTTACCGTGTCCGTTTACCGAGTCTTTCATTCAATACCATTCTCTTTCAAGTACACTACACGACTGGTGCCTTTATTACTCCCAAGTTGGCGCGACTGGTTGTGCAGGGTTCTAGTTCTATTTACAGCGACAGGGGTGCGAAATACCGTAGTCGGTCAATACATTTTGAATTATTTATCTTGTGCGTTATTTAAAGCCAAGAGAGTAAAGCTCGCAAAGCCGGTAAGATGAACCTTTTGAGTTACCGTCTGTCGAGTTGAGTTGAGTTGTGTTAAAACTTAAACTAGACGTGTCCATAGATGCTTATGTGACTTGATTCTCCAGGTATCGGCGGGTTATGCATATAGGTTGGAACAATAACTCCGTCGAGTCACAAGCGTGGCAACGATATGAAGAGCAGGAGATAGAACAATAAAAGAAAATGGTATTCGAAATTCATGGTATGGCACAAGATTGAGAGGTCTCAGAACAGAAGGTACTCGCTTCTGACCTTCTACATCCATCGCAATCTCGACAAAGATAAGAGCACCCCAAGACTCAACCCCAGCACGAATATCGTTTCTTGTGTGAGACGCCGCCTCATGTACGTGATCTTACGAATACTACTTCTTTGGCTCTTCAGATACGAAGCCCGCTTACCCAGAACCAAACGGGTCATATTAAGGAGGCAATTAATGACGAGCTGATTCGCTTCATCGAATGTAGATCGAGTTCACAAGGTGACCAACTAAATGCTCAGTTCCTCCTGTCCCCTTTCCATCTCAGCTATCTTCATCGCAGAAGCCCATCAGCGATCTACCCAAGTGCTGAAAAAGCTCGCACAAAGTGAAACGTTCTTGCGGTGTAAGACATTGGAATCGGTATAGAAGAGGCATCCCGGACCCCAGCCCCGGACTAGCTCTCTTCCCACAGACCGGATGACCCAGCCTCGTGACAATACCGCGTCAAAGGTTGGCTGTCGTCTTGCTATCATACTGACCTCTATAAATCGCCTTATGCTCCGGCCATTTAGAGGAAAAGAAGCTCAGTTGCATGGTTGATGAGATATCATTACCGTCCCTAAATGGCAAGTTTTCCCTTGATACTGCCCCTCGCAAACACTCTGTTCTGTAGAATGTGAATTTGACTATAATGGGAATACCGCGACTGCTAGTAATGTCATGGCGTGTGCGCTGGGCCCTGAAGCCTACCCGACCCGAGATCTACTAGGGCAGAAAAGACGGGACTTACATGATAGATGTAAATATTGATGAAATTCTTTGATGCCAGGTGGATGAAGTTAGGATTTTACCAACATCGACCTGGTCCTGGCATAATCCTTTCTCATATGTAACTCATATAACAAGGAGAACGAAACATCTTAGATCACGTACTGGGGACATACAACACATCTGACTTGACAATTCTGACTCACGAGGTAGAAAAGCTGGAAATGTCGGATCGTTCATTCTGCAGTCCCACCACGTTGGGTCGGATATGGCTTCGTACTCATCGGATCCCACCCATCGACGACGAACAATATTGTTTGGATTGGTTGACCATGACCTCACATGCGTTTATCAATATCGCGCTGGTACAACAGCTGGCGAGTCGTTGAATGGGTCCGAAACCATGCAATTCTTTTTGTGTTCATTGCTAATCGATCGGCTTCTATGTCACCGAAGATTGGGTGTCGACGTCCAAATCGTCATCTCGTAGTGTAGGCACGAAATCCATGTTCCCCCCCGTACACCATACCGAAAAGCAAAGCCGTTTTCTCCTCACGCTAAAGTCCACCCTTTAAACCTCAGCAATCTCTCGGAGACGTCGCAGAGTCGATCGCATAGCGGCGGCAGCGGGAGTGCTATACACTGGTTAGTAGTCTGCTGGGTTATAGTCGTATTAGAGATGGGATAACGCACGCAACGGTGTAAGCACCACCGGCAACGGTTCGCTTGCAAGACTTGCAGTCCCAGATACCGGTAGCCTGTCGCTTGACGGTGGTCTTTCCGCAGAAGGTGCAAGTGTACTTGGCGTGCTGGGTGATTTCCATCTTCTTCACCTGCTTTCGCAGGGAAGCACCGTAACTAGAGGTCAATGTTAGTTTCCGAGGTGCCATGACTCAGTCCAGCCGTAGCATCTTCTATCCTTCTGTCTCTTGCTGCCCGTAATCTGCCGTATTCATGTTGTCCAACACTATCCCTTGCTAATTGAATCGGCTTAATAGTTTATCGCTTGCTCGTTGAACAGTTGTCGACACCAAAAAACAGGCTTCCGGGCAGCAGAGGAGTCGCAACAGAGTTCGAGTGAAAGGTGAATCGTTCTCGAGATGCTTCGGACTTGGGGTGGTTTTATCGAAACTTACCGGACACCGTATTTACCGCTGCGCAGCTGTTAGCTCTTGCACTTCATTGTCGAGACTCATAAGGCAATACATACGTAACACCGACCTTCTTTGTTCGCTTGGTCATCTTGAAGGTTATGTGTGGACGTCTTGGGAGGATGAAGACGAAAGATGGTCGGGCGGAGGTGAATGTTGCTCGACTGCGGTTGGGGGGCTGACACCGAAAATGTTGCAGAGGAAAGAGCGACTTGTGGTCCTTAGGGCAAGCCCATCAGGGAAGCGAGTGGGTCCCACTTTCTCGAATTTTTGAGATACTGCGGAAAAACCTCGGCTGAGAGTGACGAAAGACAATTCTGAGCTCTGATTGCACTGACTCGAAAGGAGATCGCCTTCTTGGTGTATCTCTTGTTTACATGAATCATAAGTATTTGCAACAAATTGCTATCGTAGCAGCAATGTGGTTGTTGATGACCGCTGAGCCATGATTGATGGTCTCGACTCCTACTTGGTGATACTATTTTGATGACTTAAAGATATTTTTCTGCTTCCGAGTTCATTGAGCTATTATCTTTGCCAGAACAATACTGCGTTATGTTAAACTCACCAGCTGCAGCCATTAATTAATACATTTGTTAGCTGTACATCGAAATAAGATGCTGATTACGGTAACCGGGGGCGGGACAGAAGCGCTCTGCAGGGGTATACACCCGGGCCTCATGTCATGATGTAAAAGACACCATACCTCGGCATGTCGTCTTCGACCGCCACAGATGCTGTTAAAGTAGAAAGGCTGATTCCTAGCGGTTGCGTGTTCTTTTCTTGATCAATTGACTGATTTCTGACTTCGTATTTCTAACCTCATTCAATTCGATATGCCTTCCATCAGGGATCACGGTCGTCAGTACGACATTATTGTTTTCGGGGCCACGGGTGAGTTTCATCCATGATTGGGCTTTCAGATAAGAGCGGTTCAATGCTAAACCACTATAAGGCTATACGGGGAAGTTGACAGCTGAATACATCACGACACACCTTGCAACTGATCTAAAGTGGGCGGTCGCAGGCCGTAACGAGTCCAAACTAAAGGATGTTGTCGAAAAGTGCAAAGAGCTCAACTCTGATCGGCTTCCACCAGGTATGAGGCACTACTAGGCACTATGCACATCTATATTTGATACAACGGATTGACATTTAACGGCATTTAGCTATCGAGATTGCGAGTCTAAATGACAGTGATCTGAGTGCTCTTGCTAAGAAGACTTGTGTGATCCTTACTACCGTTGGGCCTTATAGTCTGTATGGTGAGCATGCTTATAAGGCCTGCGCTGAAGCAGGCACTCACTACGTAGATGTCACTGGCGAGACACCCTGGGTTCACAAGATGATCAAGAAGTACGAACCAACTGCCAAAAAGACAGGCGCCATCCTCATCCCCCAGGCTGGGCTCGAGTCTGCTCCTGCGGATCTCTGTACGTGGATTTTGGCAAAGGCGATTCGCACCGAACTGGGCGTTAAGACAAGAGATGTGACCATTTCTCTCCACAATATCAGGTTGGTCGAAATGCAAAAGGCTCACCACAAGCAGTCAACTCACCAAGTCACAGCTCGAAGCCTTCCGGTGGCACTCTCGCTACTGTTTTAAGCATCTGGGATGTCTTCTCACTCAAGGAGCTACAAGAGGCTAGCAGCCCGTACGCCCAATCGCCCATTCCTCACAAGGAGCCTACAAGACCCAAGAGCTCTATTCTCCAGAAGATATTCGGTGTTCGAACCGTCCCGAACCTTGGACTCTTGACTACGTGTGCCACAGCTTCGACTGATGTTGCAGTGGTTGAACGCACCTGGGGTCTATTGTCAGAGACACCATCTCGCAAAGAAGAGTTCTATGGTCCCAATTTTGTCTGGACACAGCAAATGAAAGCTCGCAACTGGCTTCATGGGATATTTATCCACTGGCTTCTCATTATTGGTGGCGTATTGCTTGTATCAGTTGCGCCGTTGAGGAGCTTTCTCAAGAAGCTTGTCTACCAGCCTGGAGAAGGCGCCAAAGCCGAGGACACAGCCGAGGACGAAGTCGAATATCGTGGCATCGCCTACCCTGACTCCGATAAACCCATTGGTAAAGCAGCTTTTTGCCGCATGTGGCATGAGGGTGGTATTTACCGCTGTAAGTTGATATCCGATATGAAATCTACCTAGTAGGTCATCTTCTGACAACTGTTACAGTGACAGGCATGCTTCTTGCTGAGATTGCTGCTACGATTCTCGAGGACGACGTCCAACTTGGTGGAGGATCTTATACACCGGCCTGCTTAGGACAAGGCCTGGTCGACCGTTTGGACAAATCTGGACTCAAGTCAGATATCAGAGTGATTGATGTTTGAACATCTGAACAACTTAAGATAGAAATGACTGTTTGCATGTGATACAATGATGTAATGAGGCTACATCGTGTCAGTAGGTGGATCACGATTGCACAAGAAGATTTTATTATACAATTCAGGCGTAAAGAGAAGCAAGATGAGTTTGTTTTGACTGGGCGCTTGACTTATTCCGCTGTTAATTTAAGGCATTGGTTCTTATGTGTTGCCAGCCCTGTCAAGGTCTCCCTTCCAAGCATGATCCAAGTTACTATACACTCGGCTAATGTCCAGCCAAGAATCTTCATTAAGTTGACATGAATATTCCAAGAAATAACTGATGACATATTTGGGAAGTTGATTAAGAAGTGCGCTTTTGTCCAGAACATTAGCCCTCAACTCATGCCCTTATTTCAGAGCTTTCTGGGTGTTTAGGTTCGTCGCTTCAATAAAGTTGTTGACCTGCTCGATTACTTGAGACCCGTCAGAGCTTGTGAGCGCCTAAGATGGGTGGGTTTTCAGTGGAGCATTGCTTTTCGCGTCGCAAATTGGGCAAAACCTTTGGCAGACGTCATTAGTGCAGCACCTTAATCCAGCAACCTCGAAAGGTTCTTCATCTCAACACCACAATAGTGATCGACATTTCATTGTTATCCTCAACCGCGCTTGTGGTGTACCTCTCAATTGACCCTGTCGCGCTCTTTAAAGAGTGATGCGCACGGTTGCGTCTACTTTACACGCGTTTCAGTAATCTGAACTGATACTTCTGATCTCATCACCTACTTCAAGCTTCGCCGACTTAAACCAAAATGGATTCCCATACCAACTCTTCAGACGCTGCACCAAACGAGTCATCGCCTCTGCTCCCAACCACAGAGAACCGTCCCAAAGGCACACGATCTGTTACTTTTAGCGACAACCCCGTGACGAAAACCTTTGAACCTGGTCGACAGCCATCCCAACATCGAGCCCCAGGACATCATGCGGTTGGTTCCGCCAGCAGCGCCGCTGGCAATCCCCCCATGCTCGCAGCTCTCAACAACAAATTGAGGAGGAGAAACAGTCAAGGCACGGTACCTGCCGTTGCCCATCTAGCCTTTGGACCCAAGCTTGGTCCCCAGCGCAGTACGAAAAAGACGGAAAAGCTTAAGCTGCTACCCAACACAGACCTGGACGACCCCGAGGATGAGGAAAGTGGTAGAGATGTTTACTCTCAATACACGCGCATCAAGGATCCTGCTGCGCGAAGGGATGCGGCAAAGCTTGGTAAAGCGGACCGAGACCGGCTACCACGTGTCACAGCATACTGCACCGCGAACCGATACGAGATGGAGGCACTCATGAGGTTTCTGAAAGGACGAGGAAAGACCCGCGGCGCGAACCCGAAGCTTATTGATGAATGCATATACACACCGTACAACTACACCTCAAAGAACGAGCGCAACCGCGACCCTGTCCAAACCTACGAACGACGGCATTCAACAGGAGGCGATGCCATTGATGTCGCGCAGCAAAGAAGTGACTTGGCTGATCAACACGAAGCGCAGCAAAGGAGCGATTTGGCTGATCGGCATGGAGAGGGAGCCGATCAGGATGCTTACAGGCATCAAAGTGCTAATGGAATCGGCAATGGTTCTCGCATTGAGAGCTCGGACTTGTTGGGTTCAGCTGTGGAAGATCACGACTCAACGACCAACCCTGATTTCGACACACAGGTGCACACACCCGAGGTGTTCTTGTTTGACTACGGAGTGGTTGTTATCTGGGGAATGACCGAGGTTCAAGAGGCTCGCTTTCTCAAGGAAATTGCCAAGTTCGAAACTGAAAAACTTGCACCAGATGATGTTGAGACGGAGAAGTTCAATTTCTACTACACCAAGGATTATCAAGCTCGTATCTACAACGACTTCATCACACTTCGCGACAAGAACAACTATATGACCAAGCTTGCTATTTCCCATGCATTGGCACAGAGTGTCAAAGTCAGTCAACTGTCTATCTTACCAACATATCGACTCTTGCTAATGATTCACAGACCTCGCTCTTTGAAGAGCTGATAGCATCTACGGTTGATACCTGCAAAGATATTCCTACGCAAATAGCCACAACTGGAAAGATTGCACTTAGACGGTCGCAGATCAACATGCAGATTGGAGAGCTGTTCATTCTTCGCATCAACATCCATCTCAACGGCTCGGTTCTTGATACGCCTGAACTGTTCTGGGTAGAACCGCAACTCGAACCCGTCTATCAAGCCGTCAGGAGTTACCTGGAAATGGACCAGCGTGTCGGCCTTTTAACAGAACGTCTCGACGTTATAGCAGATTTGTTGGCTGTTCTCAAGGGAGAACTTAGTCACGGCCATGACGAGAAGCTCGAATGGATTGGTATGATAGTCATCACCCTTGAGTATCCAGAAAAGCCTACTAACTTATCTCTCTAGTGATTGTTCTCATCGCAGCAGAGATTCTTGTCGCTGCCGTCAACATTGTGGTGGATTTATACGTTGGTGAATAGGTTTCTCCTAGGTCATATGATTTCTTCTTGCTTTTTTCTTCGTCTTTGATTCAGCGTAGGTTGACAATGTTGAGCCCATGTAGTTCAGTTTGATTTGGGAGAATCAGGAAACTAAGCATAACCCAAGGATGTGGAGTACCGGTGTGAAAGATACAGTATTAGATAAACGGCTTCGCGGCGATGCTTAAGATGACGCGCGCGAGGAAAAGGGTTCTTAATCTATTTTGCTTGATCCTTTCTCAGAACCGCCTTCCTGGACGCAAAAACAATCAAATAGTAATACATTGGCCAATATCTACCATGGCCTGACAACAGCAAACCCGCCAGAACGCCGTCCGATAACATGTTCACTCTTCTGCCTTCTCACCCGCCTGTGTATCTTGGTCCTCCGTGTCGTCACCCATCTCGACGTCCTCGTCCTGATCTACCGGCTTGGATTCGGTGGGCTTGTCATCCCTCTTGTCGGATTCAGGCGTCTTCTTGCTCTCAGAGCTCTTGAACTTGGCCTCGAATTCGTCCTTCTCGCCTTCTGGAAGTTCCTTCCAGGCGCGAGCTAGCTCATCCTCAATGTTCACGTCCACATCGCCGTCTCTGTCCTTGTTCTCAAGGGCTGGTCGTGTCTCTATGCAGAAGAGCTCGAAAGCACTGGTAGGATCCTGGGTATCATTCGCGGAAACGCCGTTGGCATGCCCTGCCTTGGAGTGGCTCTCGGGTGGGTGAGAGAAGGTGTCGGACGTAGGGGATCCAGCAGCGTTAAAGGATGTACCTGCAGCTACTTTGGAATCGGCGTCTGGCATCATGGACTTGCGATGACCTCGTTTCGTCCGCAGAGGCTTATCCTTTGGCTTCTGGTGGTTAGCAACTAACTCACTGGGTGTGGTGAATTGGTAGTCCTAATCCAAGCGCAAAAGCATCAACATTGAACCGGGCGCCGTGAAGAGCAGAGGCGCGGTAGGCCGGAAAGAAAGGATTGCCAGGCAAGGGAAGAAAGGGTCATAGGAGATGGAAACATACTGTAGGTGGTGGGCTGGGACTACCGTCCGAATCCTCAACGTTTGCGCTTGTGCGCTTAGCAAGTTGTTCAAGCAAGAAAGCGCGTTCTATCCGCAACTTTTCGACCTGGCGTTTGATACGAGCAAGACGGAGGCGGGCGGCATCGTTGGCGTCTTCAACTTCATTCGTGCGATTCTTGAGCTGGACACATTTCCGTCGATAAGCTTCCTCGACGGAAGGAGGTAGGGTTGAAGGAATTGCTGTTGAACGAGGAGGCGGGTCAGCTTCAGGTGCTTTGCGCTTGATGGTTATAGGCATGCTGGGCGGCGATTGTGATTGTTGCAATAATAGAGAAATGCGCGCAAGGAGGAAAACAGTAGGAGTTTGTAAATTACAGCGCAAATACGGATCGGATCGTGTGGTTGATGGTGCAAGGGATGTGCTTTGAGCCACGAGCTTTCAGGCCTAGCAAAGCAAGCCAACAGAACCCACCAAGGGCCGTGTATTCATCACTGATTCAAAGATAACTTACCGGGCATTATGAGATGAATATCGCACGAGTGATGCGACGCCGCAGCAAGACTGCTCTGCTAATAATTCGCTTCTGGACCGAGGAATGAGAACTGGTTCAGCTCGATCGTCACGTTGCCCGGAGTTTCGGGCGCAATTGTTGACGCGTGACTAAAGGCCAAGTCTCTAGGGAGCGTTGCTCATACGTCAATGGATCGAGCCAGTTTAAACAGTTGTCTGTATAAATGATGAAGGTTTGTAAGGGAAATTGCAATGAATTGACAACAAAGAGGAACAGAGACTTTGCACACGAAGGAATAAACGTGGTTGGTCGCGGATGAAGATGAAGATGTAGATGTTTAGGGGTGCGCGAGCGAGTGTGAGTACTAATCAGCCATCGCGAGCCGCACGCTGGAGGCACAGGACGGCTCTAGAGGTAGCTACCAAGGGATCGATGGTGTCGCCAAAGTTTCGCGGGTCGTGCTCTCAGCCACAGCCAGATGCAAGGCTGACAGGAATGTTAAGGGGCACTGTGGCGCTGCCCCAACGATTGGGCAACAGGACCCTTGAATATGTGCCCCTCAAAAGTTATTGAGCAAGGCTAGGTGCGTGATGTGAAACTTGTTTAAGCTATTCACGGATTTATACTTGTGCTTATTTAGAAGAGCTGTATCTGAAATTACCAACTGAGGACATCTGTGTCCCACCTGATACAGCGACTTTGCAAGCATTTACACAAGTGAGAGCTCAAGACATGAAAGAGCAACTGAAAGGCGGTCCAGGCAGCCGGGTACGTACCTACCCACTAAATCGACCGCCCACGACACCTGTGGAAGTTTTTCTGACGGTCCATGGTGGGACACTGAAGCTAGTGGGCGAAATCTATCCATTGCCAGGAGCATCACCTTCAACTTCCAACCTCGACATCTACTACAGCGACAACCCCATCCAGCCACATTCAGACTTGACGCTTCCATAGCGCTGTGGCAGTAAACATGTCGCTCAATATTCCCAACGCCCCTAACGCGGGTCTTTTCAAAGGTGGCTATAATAAGTAAGTTGCTCCCCTCCTTACGCTGGCTCGCAGCTCCCCGCCTCTTCATATGTCTCCTCCCGTATCCCGCCTTCATGATCTCAACCGTGTTCAAGTCCACCCTGCTGATATCCATTTTCCCTTTCTAAAGCTACGACTCCGAAGATGGTGCCGTCCTTCGCAACATCGACGCCTGCAGGGCCATTGCGTCCACCGTACAGACCTCGCTTGGCCCCTATGGCCGCAACAAGATCGTTATCAACCATTTGCAAAAGATGATTCTTACCTCTGACGCTGCCACCATCCTCCGCGAACTCGATGTCGTCCACCCCGCCGCCAAGCTCCTCGTCATGGCCAGTCAGCAACAAGAAGCTGAGATGGGCGATGCCACCAACCTTGTCATCGTCCTTGCTGGCGAGCTGCTCCGAAAAGCTGAGGATCTCCTGCGCATGGGTCTGAAGACATCAGATATTGTCATTGGTTACGAAAAGGCCCAAAAGTTTGCTCTTGAGACTCTCGAGCAGCTCGTTGTTGACAAGGTGGAAGATATGCGCAACCAGGAGGAGCTCAGCAAGGCCATCAGCACTGTTATCGCCAGCAAGCAAAACGGAAACGAGACTTTCCTTGCCGGACTTGTTGCTGAAGCTGTCCTTTCCGTTCTCCCTAAGAACCCTGCTAACTTCAACGTTGACAACATCCGTGTCGTCAAGATCATGGGTGGAAGCCTTGAGCAGAGCAGGGTTGTTAAGGGGATGGTCTTCCCTAAGGAGCCTGATGGTTCGGTCAAGAAGGCCAGCCGCGCCAAGGTCGGTGTCTTCACCTGCCCTATCGATGCTGGACAGACCGAGACCAAGGGCACCGTTCTTCTACACAACGCCAAGGAGATGATGGATTTCACAAAGGGTGAAGAGTCTCAGCTTGAGACATCCATCAAGGAGCTTTACGATTCCGGCCTCCGCGTTGTTGTCTGCGGTGAGAGAGTTGGTGACCTGGCTATGCACTACCTGAACCGCTTTGGCATCCTGTGCATCCGAATTCTCAGCAAGTTTGAACTTCGAAGAGTCTGCCGTGTAGTTGGCGCCACCCCCTTGGCGCGGTTAGGTGCCCCCATGCCCGACGAGATGGGCAGTATCGATGTTGTTGAGACTCTCGAGATCGGTGGTGATCGAGTCACAGTCTTCCGACAGGAGGATGAGGTCACCCGAACTGCCACCCTCGTCCTTCGAGGTGCTACCCAGAACCACCTCGACGATATTGAGCGTGCTGTTGATGACGGTGTCAATGTTGTCAAGGCTATTACCCGCGACCCTCGATTAGTCCCTGGTGCCGGTGCTACAGAGGTCGAGCTGGTCGAGAGAATACAGGCCCAAGGTGAGAAGACTCCTGGTCTTAGTCAGTACGCCATCAAAAAGTATGGTGAAGCCTTTGAGGTTGTGCCCCGCACCATCGCAGAGAGCGCTGGACTCGATGCCACCGAGGTTCTGAGCCGACTGTACGCTGCCCACGCCAACAGTGAAGAGTGGGACATTGGTGTCGATATTGAGGTTGGTCTTTATCTTTGGAAACTCATGCTTTATCGAGACACTACTAACATTGAACGCAGAACGACGATAACACTGGCACTCTTGATGCCAAGGATGAGGGTATCCTCGACCTCCTTATCTCCAAGCAATGGGCCATTAAGCTCGCCACCGAGGCCGCCCGCACAGTCCTGTCCGTTGATCAGATCATCGTGGCACGACAAGCTGGTGGACCAAAGCCTCCTGCACCTAACCCTGTATGTTTTTCTTGCTACTGTTCCGATAGATCTCGACTAACCATGCTTTACAGAACTGGGATGAAGACTAAATGGATAACGCTGTGTTCAAAAATGATAAAGTGGGCAATGAGTACGATATGTGAGATGATCACCTGGTGTCATGGATGGTTAGAGAACCTCTCAGAAAAGAGAGCCAAAACATATGCACATGATAATTTGACGAGTCCAAAAGCCTCGTCTAGATTCTACTATGCCCTCTTATTAGATCACTCAATCCAGTCAAGGTTGGCATTCCAATTCATGACGATGTGAATGACAATACTATGAACAACGGGGAAGTCAACCAGAAACTAGTTTCCGTATATCCAAATGATCCATATTCAGGCAAGCAAGCACAGAACAACAAAAGTTGTTTTCATAGTAGCAATAGACAATAGTTCAAGATCAAGTAGGTTCAGGCATTGAAATCGTAAAATTCTATCTCGCGTGCAGATATGTGCATGGGCGTACACCTATTTTCCCAACAAATCCCAGTACATGAAAGCCAGTGAAACCCGTTTAGCGCAGAAGACTCAATCATACAACAGAGGAAGCCTATAAAAGTCTAAGGGCATACATAAAGCGCCAGTTTTTCAAGTCGTTTTCCGTTTCCAACCACCCAAAACAAGCGAACAGCATAGAACATCGTCCAAGCAGTATCGCTGAGACTAGTCCCAGCTGAGCTTGCTCGGTATTAGTGAGTCAAAAGAGACCCTAATAATGTAAGATAATGTGAAGCAGGTAAACACACAAAGCGTAAAATCGAATGTGCGCCAGACAGTTGGGTAAGGGGTATCGAACAATTCCAGAGGCAAGTCGAGAGAGGTAATGTTGTAAACCCCTCGTCGACAGAAGAAAGCAAACAGCGAAAACAAGAGCAGCAATAGATGCACTTGTAAATAACGTGGGGAACATTCAGATAGGGTCGTGATAGGTCATGAGTAAAGCCGAAAATAAAAGACAATGGCTGTTCCCGTCGCAAGGACGAGATGGAAGAAGAAATGGCGGATAAGTAGGAGAGCCTAAGACTCCTCAGTAATTCCGCCCTCACCACCACCATCCTCACGCCACTCCCTGCTTTTCTCTGTGAGGTTCTTTACACCGGTCACCCGGCCGGCCCATAATCCCTCAATAGGAGTGCGGTAGGTAAAGGCACGCTGGGAGCTGATCACACCGATAGCTTGCAGAACGGCTTTACGGCTGTCACGGCTGAATACAGCAGGATGATTGATCCATTCTAGACTGCTCTCAAGTTCAGCATCGAGGGCTGCAACCGTGTTGGCATCGATTCCAACACCGAGTCCCAGGCCATCGTTAGAACGGCTACGGCCCAGTTGCCCCGAAGGAAAGCCACTAACGCCGGAAATTGCAGAGGCAGGGGGTGAAGGGCTTCGTTTGCCATCAGGTGTGCCCGCTTGGCCCTGTGCGTCGTTTGTAGGATGAGGAGTAGACGGAGCCGAGGGCAAAGACCTGCTTGGAGGAGGCACTGGGGGAAGTCCACCCTTTCCGAGACCTTTCAAGATGGATCGAGTCTCATTCAAGAGAGTCTGAGCACGGTCATGCTGACCGCGGCTTACGAGGGTGAGAGCACGGGTAAGCATATCAGAGGTAAGGAGCTCCATACGGCGCTGAACAATGCTAGGGTGTGGCGGAATGGCAGGAGAGTTTTGCCAGGGTTTCTTAGACCCTCCACTCATGGGAAGCATGGTGATGGCCAGAAGCGATGGTCGAGGCATATGAGTGACTGTGCCCTCGCGAAGAATATCTCCCCAGCTAAGGTCTGCTTGGATCAAGGGCACCTCTTCAACAGACAGTGTCCTGTCGTTGTCGTTGTCCATGGGGCCGCCAAGTGCTTCAAGACCCGAGACAATATTGTCCCATGGGTCTTGAGGGAGCTGCTCCTGGGAGCTGTTGTCGGGAAGAATGACTAGTTGAACAAGAACATCGCGTTTGTCGCCGAATCGCAGGTCACCGAGAGATGCTTCTGCGTCTCTGCCTGTGGCTCGCTTGGTTATTTGCAGAGCACCACTGATCTTGTAAAATTTGGCGGGGGAGCCCTCTGGGAGCTTGAGCTTGAGCTTAACGTTCTGGTGAGACAGTGTCTGCATGCTTCCCAGGCATCCTGCGAGACATTCTCGAAGCATCATCCAGTCCTTGACATAGGTATATGATGCCTTTGTCCTTGTTGATAATTCGATCATAGTATCAGGCTTGTGAGTCATTCCAAGGCCAAATGAGTGGATGGCAATCTTGGCTGCTTCAGCGCGCGAGACGACAAAGTCAACACTGTCAGCGTCTGAGGTGGAGGCATCGCTGATCAGCATGATGGAAGCGATGGGGTTGTTGTACTTCCTTTGCATAAGGAGGTCCATTGCAACATTAGCACCCTCAACGACATCAGCACGGTGGCTCTTCTGACCAACAGGCTTAATGGAGGTCAAGATGTTGCTCCAACCGGGCCATGCCTTGGTAGTCATGCCAACAATGGGCACACCGCCACCGCCCGAACCGAAAGTGACCAAGCCCATACGATCGCGCTCGCCAAGGGTGTTGACCATGAACTTCAGGGCATCCCGAACCAAGTTGATCTTAACACCCTGCATTGAAGAGGAAATAGGTACAACGACGACAACGTCGATGGGGACATGGATTGACTTGGCCATGGCAGGGCTTCTAGGGAAGTTGGTGTATTCAGTGGGGGCGGTTGTGGTTGACCTTCCACCGCCCCAGGATGAGGTGACTGAGGAGACTCTCTGAGGATGTGAACGCTGCCAATCCAGTTCTTCGTCAGTTTCTGACTCGCCGCGGTCGTACTCGGGGCTTCGAACAGGTGATGTCTCAACAGCGTTAAGATCAAGAAGTGCTTGCTGCCACAACTTTAGTTGATTTCGGTTCTCGAACCGAAGGTGGAACTGAGGCAACTCGGCAACCGAGAGACTAAGAGTCAGGACATTTTCGTCGATGTTACCAGTCTCTGAAACCTCATTCAAGTGCTTCTTGATAAGAATGGAGCCTTTGAGAGTGCATCGAGTTGTCTTTCGGGGAGCACCATTCTCATCCCATTGTTGCGCCTGGGGAATCTTCTTCTCCTTGACACAGATAAGCATCTCAGCGAAGAGGAAACACTCCAGCTCCTGCCATGAAACTTTATCCTTACCCACTCTAAGGGTACCATAGAGTCTCAATTTCCCGAATCTGTCAAGTAGTTAGCTTTACCGGTCATACTAACGGTTGATCGCCCACAAATAAATGTGCGGTCACAATACTAACCTGCTAAAGTCCAGGCCGTGCCAATTATCCACACGATTGCGCAGGCTATCAGTCATCTCCTCCAAAACTTCGTTTGATTCATAAGGGTAGAAGCGCGGTGCGCTGCGTGCAGGAGAAGGTGGACGGCCGTAAGACTCCTCAGCACGGCTGGCAATGGAGGGAGGTTGAGGAGCGGGTGCACCGAGATCCTCAGGATCAGGTCTCCACTTGTTGTCTGGTACCTCGACGGTAACCAGGCATGTAAGTGTCTGTTGTTGACGAGAACGGCTGAGTGTTGGGAATTCTGAACGGACAGTAACAATAGGGGCCGGAATTGGGTTGCGAGTGATTGGTCGCGGACTGGTGGGTGTTGTCTCCATGGCCTGGACATCGTAGTCATGGCGCCTGGCAGGTCCACTCTGTGTCGTCTCAGGGTATCCTCCGGATGACGCGACTCCTGTGGCCTCACTGTCACTGCGAGCGTGTCGGGATGGCCCATATCGATCTGATAGTGGTGCCTCACGGCTATCTCTCACGCTACCTCGGGGCATACTATCGCGGCCTCCGGCATGCTGTTGCTGTATAGGCCGTCTCTGGTTGCTGTCGACGCTGGGTGCTCGAGACGGCTGGTTATCCCACGGCGTTGCTGTGGGTGTTGGTGTCATCGCGGACCTTGACTCAGTGCCTACTGATCGAACCATGTTGCTGATTTTCTCTGCGATTGTGTTAGTAAATGACTTCCACTGTCCTGGAATATGTTACACACCAATGTCGATCACATTACCTCCTCGACTGGTATCCAAATGCAGGGGTGCATCGCATGTTGGGCAATATTGTGACTCAAACTCGCGAATGAATTCATAAAAGCAGGCCTCGTGGGAGACATGTGAGCAGGAAAATTGAAGAATGCGTTCGCCTCGCAGAGTGTGCTCAAGAGGTTCTTCACATACTGCACATTCACTGCCCACAAATGTACGCTCTCGCCGTGAGCGACTGCGATCAGCATTGGTAGCCATGACGTTGTTGTCTATACTACCAACTCGACGCGAAGCGTTGCTGTTACCTGACCTTACTGAGCCGGCGGAGGAGACTGAATCTTGCCCCTGGAGGGACTTTGTGCTGACGGAGTGTCCTCCTGTATAAGGCTTTGAGTCGCTACCAGTTCCGGGTCTTCGACTGCTGGACTTGGACGCTCGCGAACCAGACAAGCCGAGGTCTCGAAGGTTTGTAGCTAGAGCCCTGTCCTCGTCCCGCGATGTGGTAGATGCAGTATCGTGATGCTGGTTTTTCCGTAATCGGCGAAACATTTAATTACGACACCTTGTCGGCAGGGTGTCTTGGATTGATGCAATGCGAATTGAGCACTTAACGAATGGTGTTAAGGAGTTCAACGGCCAGGAATTGCTGATCAGGGTGGCTGAATTTAAAGTGAGCGTGGCGGGGAATCCATGCGATTTCCAGAGGCTTCAGTGCGACAAATCGAGGTGAATATTCGGTCTTGGCTGTATGGAGGGTGTAATGTGATGAACGGAGCTCCAGCGAATGCCAATCAAAAGGAGGAGGAAAGAGGATTCGGTGCGCGAAAAGGGCAACGAGAGGTGATTCGACAGTGATTGCCTGCGGAACTTGTCGTATGTAATTATTGCTGCTGAATGTGTATTCGCTTGCGACAAAAATCGATTTGCGACACGTCGACTGCTTCAAACGTTTCTGAGTTTGCTTTTTTAGCAACGCGGGATGTGAAGCTAGTCCTAGATCACCACTCACTTTTGGAAAGACCCAGAAGCTCTGCTCCACTAACAGAAACAAACCGTCACAATCGTTTCACCGAAAGATCTGTCGGGCAATGGAATTGCTTTTTTCTTTTTTTTCTTTGGGCTGATGCTAGGCTCGTAAGATCCAAGAGGTACGGTAGGAAGAATTCGGGCGAAGGCGATAAGACTTGTCGATTTATACTCGCTCGCTGGGCATGCAGACTCTTTTATTGGAACTGTCGCACAACCTGCTTCACAGAATATGACTCCTGGGTGAGATGAGGTGAGGAGAGGAGAGGAAAAGGAGAGAGAGGAAGAAAAGGCAAATAGTTGAAGCGAGAAAAGAAACGAAATTACGACGTCAAGAGCAAGAGCAAGAGCAAGTAGGAGCGAGAGGAAGAGCCAAACTGGGAGGAAGTATGGGCGAGGTGGGCTATAAGAGAATTAACTTAACGTTAGTTTGATTTGCACCTGCACCTACACCTGCACCTGCACCGTACGACCGGGCCATCCTCCTTGACAATGACTCCAGTAGTTAAGTTAATTAGTCACTTAAACCTTGTGGTACCAATCCAGGCATGCGGTGCCGTTTGATGCCAGGTACGGAGGACCTCCCTTTCAGAGCTTGGCCTGCTAATTAGGACCTGCAATCTTGCACCGGTACGCTACAATCAGCTTCCATTCTCTCCTCTAGCCTGTAGCCTCTACCTCTAGTCTCTCTACCCCTTCTCCCGGGGGCTAGTCTCGCGGTGGCCGGAGTGGATCTCCCATTAAGCGTGCAGGGGTTCTCCCCTGTTCCAGCATGGAAAAGGCCCGGGCTTTACTACCAGGGTCAGGTCACCCCGGGCACCTGCAGTGCCAGACCCAAAGCCAATGGAGGGGAGGGCTGCTCTATGAACAGAAGCCTCAAGCACAAGTTTACCAGGCTGCCAGGGCTCAAGTTCAGGCGTCTCCCCCGCTCTATTAACCCCCCTGGCAAGATTGACTTTTTCCAGCTTTCAGGTCTGGTCTGATCAGGTCTGGTCTGGTCTGGTCTGGTCTTCCCCCTCCCTTTAATTCCCAGCTGCTTGGCCTTTTGGGATTGAAGAGAATGGACAGCATCTTAACTACCGATGGGTCAAGCCGTGAGATATTGCTGTGCCTCTATCAAATGTAGGCGAATGCTCGGGGAATTAGCTCCTACATAGGTAACTACCGGAGTACTATTGGTAGATGAGCGATCTTGCTGAAAGGTCCTTCACCTGCGTACTGTAAACTCCACTATCACTTCTCTTGACTCGAGTCGTACTGG
Source organism: Fusarium heterosporum (assembly GCA_013396295.1). NCBI lineage: Eukaryota > Fungi > Ascomycota > Sordariomycetes > Hypocreales > Nectriaceae > Fusarium > Fusarium heterosporum. The sequence goes on along the minus strand of JAAGWQ010000074.1, from coordinate 30,064 downwards.
TAGGGTAGTCTATGTCACTTATCTCAAGACCCCCCCAAATGTGTACGAATACCCACGGCAGAGACAGTTGGGGCTTGAACTCTGGTCGCACAAGCTAACGAGAGACTTGCCCTGTCCAGTCAAGCGAGCATCATTGATGTGCCTGTCCGTCCGTCCAGCTCTTGGTGCTATTCTTGCCTCGTGCCATCACGCAGTCAGTGCGCCGTCTATCTGCCTGATGGGGTTTGGCGGAGTCCTCCAAGACGGCGGCTGGATTGGAGCAACAAGTGTCTGGGGATGGTGCCTCAAGCCCTTTTGATCTACGGATACGCATATTCCAACAGAGTTTCCAGGGGAGCTCAGGGGTCTTGAGAGTTCACTCGGCCGGTACCTGATTCACGTGGCTTGGTCCTGACAGCGATCGTCAACGAAAGCACCGGTTTGAATCTCATGTCGATTGTACTATCCGTAGACTAAACATCATGATGGTGAAGCAAAGCTAGACAGCAAGGACCGTACGTGCATGTTGTCTCACTTATCACCCCACATACAAACGTCTTGATAGACAATCCTGCCAGTCAGTGTTGGATCTGTGCGCTTTGTCAACGCAAAGCAGTCTGCTGGACAATTGATATCCCCGCTTCAAACCGCTTCGCCTGCACAGGCCGTGCGAGCGAGGTCACAGGTGATGCGACCCGGTGGTGATCAGCGTTGGTTGACAATGTGAGTTTCTATGTCTCGATGTATCCATAGGTAACAGTGCAAAGGACGGTTACAGAAGCGACCAGACTCGTAATGGAGTGGTCTTCGTCGTCGAATTCGAAACTGTTCATAAACATTGGGCACTGATATCAACCACAGACAGTCCAGCAAAGCGTCGCAACAGGGCTGCATGTTACGTATTTAGATATTTTAGGTACCGGAAGCGCAGCCATCCGTTTCTATCTCTTGACTCAGGTTAAAGTTCAGCAGTTGATAACTGATGTCCATGATGGCGGTGCAGTATGAAACTTTGAACTGCCGCGATAATTCCCCATCGCTGTGACGCGATATGCCGGTGAAATTATATACCTACAACCCACAGGCATGTAATGTAATCCACTGTGGTTTTGCTTTGGTGGAGCGCCGAGGCTGGCGGCATGGATGTATTGGATCTTTAGTCTACACATCCGCACGAGAGTAGGGTAACTGAGTATCACGACGACAACAATGCCTGTCTTGAAGACAAACGTGCCCCGAAATGAAACAAGAAGTCAAAAGTCAATGAATAAATGATCCACAAACCACACAACGCATCATGGGATCTCAGTCACTGTAACCGTACGTAAAGTAAACCCCTCAGGTTCGTCCCATCCCTGCTCGAGCTTCTACTAATGAACAGCTCGGAATGGGGCCGCAAGCGACGATAGCATTGAATCTGAGACAGGGTAAGTAAAGAATCGACTGTGACGAAATCTGAACCGGTGCATCTGTGCCGAGAACGAGATAACAAGTCTAGAGATGCAGAAAGTGGGCAAATATGACAGAACCGAACAAGATCCTGCAGAGTGACGATGAGGTTTCAGGGGCTTGCCTCTTGGAATAGTTTCTTGGGAGCCATCAACTTGGTTTCCATTCTGAAACGCGCCTGCTCCGAGACGAACAAGAAACTAACGTAAATGCTTAGTATCGCAGTTGGGCTGCAACTTGTACATTCCTAAGACTATAACGGCTTCTAGCGAGATCCTTCTCTAACGGCTACATGACCGCCACAAACGTCACTCGGAAGGGGGGATGAGAAAAGCCTGGGCTTTTTTTTTTTTTTTTTTGATCTGGATCTATGAATACGTGCTACGAAGAAAACAGCTGCTCTCGTTAACGACTGTAGCGTCGACTTTAGTCTTGGCCTCGTCCTGTTAAACCTCTATACCCCTGTCAGGTTTGTCCCTGATTGAGGGTATCGATTTTAATGCATTGATTGGACGGGGATTGTCCGGCGTCCATCCGCGACGGGTAAGTGCCTGCAGGATTGTTGCCCTGGATCATGCCCTGTGTGTGATGTGTGTAGTCTTGGCTCTCATCTTAGATTGTGTGGCAATGATGATATGCTGCTGGTTGCGTAGGTGCATTGGGTAAGACGTCAGATGTCCAAGAAGTTGATATAGTATTCAGATAGTGAAGGAAGACAAAAGGACTTGAAGGATTGATGCAATGATCTTCTCCTGCTAAAAGCACATCAGAATGTAACCCTTGCCATGATCCGCGGAAGGTCATGGCGCCATCAAGACCAAGACCAAGACCAAGACCAATCCTCCGCTTCCAAAGATATTACGGAGCTCCCATCTAGATAGGGAAAGTCTACCAGGTTGATAAGTGCGGTTCTTTTTCTGGTATCCTGAATAGCGGCAACGTCGCTTCTGTCTCCGGATACTCCATCATCACTTGACTAAACACGGCAAACATTCAATCTCGTTAGTTGACTGCCAAGCTTGTAATACACAAGCATGGGTATTGGATCACCAACAGGGGGCGATATAGACGCAGGCGCTGCTGTTCCTGTATGTTTGCATGAGCAATTTGTTAAGAAACCCTCCAAATATTGTTTATGATGCAGATATTGCAGTAGCGGTCAAGTTGATATTCAAGTGAGACAAAAGCGTCATGAAAAAGATGGGTTTGGTTTGCATACACCAGCCTAGCGCGCTTCCATGATTCCATGGTGCTTCCAACCAACATTCTATCATCTATTCCACACACACACACAAAAGCTTGCTCGGTGTCTATCATGAACTGCCACTGGACCCTTGGTGGGCCGCTGTATCCCATCCTGATTCCATGGGCCCTTAGCTGAAGTCGAGTCAGCGCAACCTCTACAGATAGAGTCGAAGACCTAGTAGTAGCACCACGGGCCTTATTACGTATACGGGTGAGATCAGCCGTCTACTTCTTATTAGGAACACAATTCTGCTTTCTTGAACAGCAAGTTTGGCGATTTATGGCCGTTCTATAACAGTGATATAGTAGGGACCATCTGAGCACAGGCTGGTTCACTCTCAAACTGCGAGAACCCATGCTAGTCCAGCCCGTTTTCCGGCATAACATGATAACAACTCGGTGTTAACACTGGATGAATACGACTTTACAGTGCTCACAGGTCCCCTTCTTCCAGAAAGATTTACACTTTGGGCAAGTCTCTCGTGGAGGCAAACTCAGACGCCACAGAACCCGCCTGGATCGACTCCAACGACTCGTGAGTGTTGCTTGGCGAGGGAATTATTGGCACGGACCCTTCTTCCTCTGGCCGTAGTGGCCTGCCGGTCTCTCTTTTTGGGAGACTCGAGGCTCAAAGGTGCTTCAGCTAACTCTCAAGAGGGCAAATCGTGTCTCAGAGAGGGGGGGTACCCTTGAGTTTTGGGCTCCTCTTTGAGCCCTGCCAGATCCTGGCATGACTCCCGCCTGTCGACTCGCGGGTAACGTTTGCTTTTTTCGTCCGCACCGAAGAAGCGATGTTTGCATGATGGTAGAGGGTCCGTAAGTATGAACGATTGTAAACGATGACGACTTGTGCACAGATAGATCTAGTCATTTTTACCTTGTTGATGATCGATCAAGCCTCTGTTGATATGGTTAGTGTTAACTGGTATTCCTTTGAGCTACGGATACAGCCTCTTTAATTTCTAGTGTTCAATGTTTGTGTGTTAGTTTATCAACATGTATTGTCACGTTATTCCCACGTGGTCGACTACCTGCATTCTCTTTCCCTGCAGGGGCTATTCCAGGAACATATTAGTCGCATCAATTGGGGTTCTGAGCGGCTATTTTTTCTATTGTTACCCTGATTTTTGGACATGGGAGATAACTACGGATACGTACATAGCAGATACTCGACCAGATACAGGACCTCAGCTGAGAGGCACGAGTCATGGCATTCAAGTTCCTCCCGTCGATCTCCCGAAAAACAAATAATTTCTGGCAGATAACAAAAGGTCCGGTAAATCAATCTCGATCATTCACGGTACTCGTTAGCTGCTAATCAGTCCTAACTACCCGTGCAATCTAGGTTAAAATGATGCCTTAAAAATACGCCAAAATCGGAGGCGTTTTCTGAAACATAAAATACTTACTTCGGTGTGCTCATGCGGCCAACCAAACAAGCCAAAGCAAAGTATGTACTCCGTAATTGTTCTATGTTACACTCAACGTTGCTTCGTCTCGGAGAGCAATTAGGAAGCTATATGTGACATGTTATACACTTATTGCAGGGCCCTTGAAACTATGGAACTGGACCCATCGGATGTTTCCTCTCCAGCACCTGCGTAATTACCACTTCGTACCGTCGGGGTGTCTCTTAGTCGCTGGAAGCGAGCATCCATCCACATGCAGCTCGCAAATGAGGTTTTTTGGTTTTTCCTCAAGAGTTACATTATAATTATATCCCATAATTAGCTTATCGTGCAGCTTCAGAAAAGCAACCTCGTCACAATCGGTGTAGTATCAGGATTTGAGGCTTGCATAACACCATAATCATATGCTTCTTACCTTGAGCGTTTCATCCGTTTTCCTCCTCCCCCATTCAGGGTCATTGTTCGGAAGCAGGTACCGGGACCTTTTAATCAAAGGATTCAAGATCAAGTGTCCGAGACAAGGGCCAGGGTCACACAAACAAGGTGTCTTGGGCGTTTCGGTCGGACGTTCCCACTGGAGATACTACTAGGATCCCTTACCTTATCCACTCTGACGCGGGGAGTAAGACTCACTCTCGTACCTCGTCCAACGCAGCTGCTTCCTCACTTGCTCTCAAGGTGTTGGTGATGTGCTTTGCCTCAATCTGCTATCACGTCTTTTGATAGACTACAGCGGCGTTGCAGTATGTGTAGTTGGGCTTAGTGTCAGCGGCTCGAATACTGGCCGTTCATAAAGCTTTCTCGACTATTGCATGTGGATATGTCAACGTCTACGTAGCATCACAGGGTCAACCATGGTCGTATAGTTTGCAAATCCCTTGATCTCGCTTGCTGATCGAAATACATACTCAACACGGGCCTGGCGATAATCGAATAGTGGGGGATGAGAGAAATTCATCCTTCCCACCAGGTGCCGATTTGAAAGTTGCCGTACGCGAGCCGCTTGCAACGCGCGGCATGAATGCTTGACATCGCCCAGTTCAAGCTCAGACGTTGGAGATTAATGAAAGTTATGAACTCCGTACAGTCCCGGCTTCGTCCTGCCATTGCCGTCTCACATATTGATCCGGGTACAGGGTATTAATCTTTCTAGGGCAAATGCAATTGACATGACTGATTGGTCTAGAATTGTTGCAGAAATGATTAGTGTTAACTAGAATCGCAGCATCACCCAGTAGAGGCATTCAATAACGGTGGAACGTGAGAGGTATCCAATTGACTCTATATAGAACACGAGAAGCACGACTCTCGAATAAGTATCCCCAATGTAAAAATATGATAGTGCCGTCCAGAGTAGCTAGTGGTATTCGCTGAATGATTGTGATGCTGTGACGGACATCACAACATGTAGTTGATATTAACCGACATTAACATGGTACCGATTCTGAGTACCTCCCCCCCCTACTTGACAAAAAAACCGGAGCGTTGCTTTGCAGCACCTCGATTCCTCTTGAGGAGCAGATCCTTGGAGCTCTTTGTGTGCTTTTTCAACTTGGGTGTCATCCTCTCATCCGCCTTGGTCGCCACGCGGTATACCGTTGAGCCTACCCGCTCATCCCTCGGACCCCGATCCTGACGAGCAAGGCTTCTTTCCACTGTGGCAACTCGGCGTTTCCTTGGGCGCTCCTCCATGCGGTCATCATCTTTACCTTGTTCGTCCTCGCTTGACGAATCCGTCAAGAACTCAGCGGGCAACAGGTTAGGTGCCCTCTCTGTCCTTGAGCGCTGGATGAGTGACTCGGCGGGCTCCTCGTCCTCGGAAGAATCCTCTTGCTCAGCCTTTTGCTGCTCCGCCAACTTCTTGCGCTCTTCAGCTTGCTGCTTGAAGAAATCATTCTTCTCTTGACGCTTGCGCTTTTGTGCAGCAGCTTGCCTGTTCGCGTGTTAGCAATGGTAGTAGATGAAGAAAGAGGTACAATGGACTCACTCTTGAGCTGCTTTTTGGGCTGCTAGGTTGGACTTCTTGATGTCAGACGCCACTTTAGAAGTTGACACAGCCTCAGGTGCCTCATCGTCGCTGTCTTCATCGCTTTCCTCCTCCTGCGCAGGCGCAGCGGGTTTTGAGATTCTCGCAGGAATAGGCGCCGCAGTCTCATCGTCGTCGTCTCCAAAAACCACCTTTGTGCCCTGCGGCTCTGCTGATGATGGCTTCACACTGTCGGAGTCGCCATCTTTGGCTCTCACAGGTAGCTTGCGCTTCTCATCTGATGTCGTTGTCTTTGCTGAGAGGTTTTGAGCAGACTTTCCACTGCGTGTCTTTGGTGCCATTGTGAAGTACTGCACGGGCAAGCAGCGTTGGGTGAGTGTGATGGAGAATAGGTCCAGGGGATACAGTTCACTATGTTTCGTTTGGTGTGGTGCGATGTCGCAATACAGATTAGAAAGATGCGATGTCAAGCTGAGACGTCAATCTCAAGTACCAGAGTCGGTGATTCACTTGTCGAGTTGGATTTGGGTGAATAGTGGTTGATGAAGCTCTTGATGTGTATGAAAATTTCAGACTGAGACTGGTTTTTTTGACGGCCAATGTTCACCTCTAAAGTTCAAGGGATATGATTGGCGCAAAGGTCAGTCTGAGGCCCCATAAATAGTGGCTGGACCCATTCTAGCAGACGCTCTATCACCATGAGATTGAGAACGCGACATCTAATAAACCAAAAAGACTTGAGTCCATTCACTATTATTTCGACATTAAATCCAATCGATTGGTTGAAATGGCGTCTGTATCTATGCCTGTGTCTCGTCTTACAAAACCGGGTAACTTTCATCACTTGTTGCGTACTAGGATATCAACGCATACTACCACAACCACACGAATATGTACTCAAAATGCTGTGAACACAAGGATAGTCAATTCTTGCCATCAAAGCCGCTGCTATGCTGGTCCTAAAGGCTCCAGACCACCTCTAAGGGGTCCTCCCAGAGCGCCAAAAGTACTCTCCAGGCCAAAAGCCGACCGCTATAGCATCGACAAACTTTCAGCAAAAGACTTTGAGCAGGCTATACGAGCCACCAACGGTGAAGTCGGTAGCCTCAGCCCAGAAGAATACTACGAATACGCGAAGAAGTTTGCAGATGCCACCCATAGAGGGCCTTTCAGCGTCAGCCTCACTGGTGAGTTCCCCTAACGTAAACTGCACGGCCAAACTGACAAGCTGTACAGCGAATGATATCCCAGCAGAGGCTGCACATGAGACGGCATGTCTGTTACGAATAGGCTCAAGCTCTAAGGCGCACCAACAGCTTGCGACTGCATTGTGGGTGTCCGCCTCAGAAGTAAACTACAATCCATCTACCATCTCCCTGGCGAAAGAGCTTCTGCACCAAGGAGCTTGGGGAAAGTCACAAGATCTGAGAGAAGTCGAGAATCGATTCATGAAGCTTGTAGCTCAAGGGAAGGATTGCAATGCCCTGACCACCTACGGCGAGAGTCTTTACAACAGTGGTAAATACAGCATGGCTGTCGAGATGCTGAAACAGGCTGTCAACGCCAGTGATGGGGTCTTTGAGTGGAGGCGTACATGCTTGGTATCCCTCGCAAAATCGTATGCCAAGCTTGGAAAACCCGATGAGGCCAGGGACACCCTCAAGACGCTGAATGATCTAGATGCGGATGCTGAACTTGACCAGTTGCTCGGTGCAAGTGGCGTGGAGCAGGCTCGGCAAGAGATGTACACGGCGGCGATCATGGGCAAGAGAGACGTGTATCGACAGCTTGCCGAGTTGGAATTTGAGAGAGAGGCCAATGAGACAGATAAGGGATTGAAGGAGAACTACCGTCTTTGGGGCATGGAATGGTCGAGGTTGGCAGATCCTAGTGTCAAGTTCTAGTGGCGATGGATCACTTGGTACAGACATGTAGTCGCTTCTGAATAGATTATGTATTACCAAGTACATCTAGCTCAAGCCAGACACATACTATGTCTTGCGTTTCTTTGTGGTCTTCTCAGTGCTATGTCGTCTACCACTCCGTTTGCCCTTTACTGCATCATCGCCATTCTCAACAGACGCTATTCCCTCCCCCTCCTCCTTCGCCTCGTTATCGGCTCGATCTTCACCATCCTCTGCGTGGTCGGCAAGCTCTCCGTAGTCAATATCTATATCACCTTGAACTTCCCCCCGTTCAGACGGGAACAGCTTGCGCCATGTCCCGTCAAGCGCCTGGCCATCATTCCCGTGAAGACCAACCTGATATGCCGTCTTCATGGCAGCGATGCAAATGTCTCGTCTTTTGGCAAAGTCAAACATTGGCTTTGGGTATGTGCCCTCTTCAACATTGTTCAGTCCATCTCCCTTGACACGAACGCCTGCTTTCTTCTGGTCTGGCAGAGGCGCTTTCCAGGGCTCGTAGATGTACTTTGCGTCCATGTTCTTCAACTCGGGGACGTATCGACGGATAAAGTCTCCTTGCTTATCCCATTTCTGCCCAAATGCAACTGGACTGTAGCAGCGAAAGTACTGTGAGAAAAAGGCGGAACAGGACAGCCACTGCCAGTTGCCCGCGTTGCAGGCTGGCTCGTGGTCAATCAGCCACTCTTCAAACACTTCGCAGCCTCGTTCCCAGTCGATGTAGCAACCACCTCTCGTGAGAAAGCAGGCTACTGCGTGACGACCAAGGTGGTGAATCCAACCCTCATCCTTGAGCTGTCGCATAAGGGCATCAATCCAAGGAAACCCAGTCATGCCAACTCTCCACCTTTTGAACCAGATCTCAGCCTCTTCAGAGTCTATGTAATGTTCTCCCGTGACAAGCCCAGTCTCCGGGTCCCTCTTGGATGGTAGGTGCCAGGGAATAAAGCGACAGTATGGATTGTTGGCCGTCTGGCTGAAAGCATAGCCCAAAGAGGCCTGTGCCGCGAAATACATGTCTCTGAAGAGCAACTGGCCTATAAGACTTTCGGGAGGTGATGAGGCACCTTTATACGAGTCCACGACCTCCTTGACACGCCAGTAAAACTCTCGCACAGATAAGGCACCAAAGTGCAGAAACGGCGATAGAAGAGTCGTCGCCTGTGGCTCGAACTGGGCTGGGCTCGTCTTGGGCTTCTGGAAGGTAGCCGTGTATTTCTTGTCTGCAACCAGCTTATCCAGTTCATTTAGCGCAAGAGTTTCTCCTCCTCTGTGAGGAGTTGTTGCTGGTGGGAAGCCAAGTTCCTCCATTGTCTCAATAGCAAAGTCACCATTTGGCCCTGCTATTTTGGTGTATGCTTTGTCTCCCTCAGTCCTGAACTCGGAGTTGAAATCTGGTTTCGTCTCTGGCTCATCCTGATCAAAGTTGACAGGCATATCACCAGGGTCCGGGAGATGTTTGGGAGCAGGTATGGGTTTTCGGACTTGAACAAGTTTGTTTCCAGCGGTTTGGAGCTGGTTGATGGACATGGTTGGCTTCCCGCCATTTTTCTCGACTATCTGGTCACTGTCCCATAGTGTCCTGCCGGAGCGCATGATGACTTGAACACCAGCATCTTTGGCGGCCTGAGAGATAACATCGTCTCGTTCACGAGCATAGCTGTCCGTGTCCTTCTCGAAGACAATATGGGTGACCTTCCATGCCTTGAATAGCTTTGGGAACAAAGTCTGCGGCGCCTCTCTGAGCACGAAGAGTTTTGAATTTGGGTTCACACTTGTGATGGACTTGGACAGGTCATTCTGGCAATCCAGGCTGCGCCTTGTCAGAACAACTGCATATACAAAAGATCATGTCTGGTCACTTACAGGAACTGCCATCTATTGAGACCTCCTCTCGCACGATAGACATAGTGCGGATCCCACGTGAAGATAGGCCAAAGCACAGCTGGATCAAGGTCTAGGGCAGCCTTGAGAGCAGGTGAATCATGTAGTCGTAGATCGGTACGGAACCAGTAGATAACACGAGGCTTACCCATTTTTCGGAAGAGTTGATGTAATACTGTCGTAATTTGAGGTCAAACTTGGAGGGGAAACTAATCATCCATTGAAGTAGTTCCTCCTAAAAAGTCATGATGTCAACACTCGTTATTCCCAGCCACCGGACTTTGGGAACATCGCAGACATTCAGCCAGAAGCATATTTTACACATTGCTTAATTCTCCGGTCTGTTTGATAAAACTATCTGCATACGCCGTAGTTTTATAGGCCTTTATGATATTCTTCACCTTAATGCATATACGTATATATGTTTTACAGACGCATCATATCAATGTATCAAATGCTTTCAAAAAGCATTGTTTGTCAACATATTCGCCGTACTAAGTAGTATTCCCATCACTGTTAGTCCATCAGTTATTCCATCGATCTGGAGTTTCCTCTTTCATGTCATGGTATTGCTGCCTGATCGCGTCAACTACTTAAGGTCGTATCTCGAAGCTTGGGCATCAGAGTCAAGGAAGCAAGCTTAGTAGTGCCTAAGCATCAATAGTAAGGCACCTCGATATTGACCCCATAGTCCGCCTATTAGTAAATCGAATGAGGTTCCTCGTAAATCAGTCGAATAGCTAGTGTCCATAATCCACGAGCATCTAGCTATCTTGTTAGGAAAAGGATTCCGAGATACAATGTCTCGAGACTCGGACCAGACCATATACTGATCTTCTAAAACCATGGGTCGAATTTGCAATAGTTTGTTTAATAGTCTCCCGTTTCCCCATTTAAAGCCCATTCCCAGTAAAACATGCATTTCTAGATCATACATGTGGTGGTGGCGGGCATCTATTTGTTGAAACACGAGTTACCAGAACTTAACAAGGGAGTCGTCATGACAGCAGTAGCTTGATATGACCCTGATACGATGTTTTTGTTCCGTGGTTTTGGGTATAGTTCACATTTATAGCCGAGACACGATTGTCTAACACTCGGCCCCCGAAATCTCACAACACTGATGCCGTGTCTTGTAACTATTGCCACTTTACGATGGGTACTTTATTTTGGCTTCATGATTTGATATGAGCAGTGAGATCGAATCTGGTAAAGTAACTTGGGAAATCCATTTGGGAATGGCTCGGCGGGTGGTTTGGAAAATCAAATGCTGTGTAATTGTGGTTGATGTACGCACCAGTGTGTTGAGAGACTATAGCCTTCAATGTTTGTCAGGTAACAGGTCTAGACGATGGTGATAGATATGATAATTCTATGTATATGGTATTTATTTATAACAGGTCCAGCCACGTGTGATATAGAAGGAGCTCAAATGGTGGTTCGTGGTGTAGGGTAACCCAAGTTCCACCTGACTTGGATCAATTACATTATCCCAAACGAGACCGCTTCGCTGGCAACAAGTCTACTGGATCTGGCTCGTTCTCGTCTTTGTCAAGTTTAATGAAAGACAATTGGTATGCACTATTGGCCCGCAGTTCTCTGTCTAGCAGCAGCGGATCGAGGAGTGTGCATGTTTAGTCTCAGACATGCATTTGCCATGATAAACTCATGTCCTACCAGAGAGAATCTCACTACAGATGCGGCTCAAATTGTGGTATTACTGTATTTGAAAAACGCCCCAGTCACTATTGGAAGATGGCGTCGATGGGCCATGCAGCCACGCACAAGCGAAATCACTTCATGCAGGCGGATGTCATCATTCATCCAAAATACTAACTTGTTGATCTCACCCCGCATTTGCAAGGTTGTAGCGGTATATGAGTAAGTAAATAAAAACAAACCCGTAAATAAACAAAGAATGTAAACAGATAATTGGGATCTGGGCTTGGTCGTTCAAGCGCTGGCCTAAGTGGACAACATCAATATCGTATTGGCGAGAGCTTGACGCCATCCTAATTTTATGAGAACTACAGTAAACTTTTGCAACGGGCGCTTGAGCCTCAAGCCGAGAAAGCAGACCGGCTTGGTAATAACAAGAGATTACAAGGTAAAGCCGATCGATCAATATCGACCTTCCCTGTATGCAGAGAATGATGGCGTTGTGTAGCTTCGTCAGAAGGGTCCAGCTAGCATCAAGCTCAGCAAAGGATCCTAGACGACCGTGAGAAACATAAACCGTGCGTTCGAGGCGAGCAGCATAAAGATCATATTGCAAGGCAGCTATACTCGGTTGATAATGACGTCGGCTGCGCGAACTCCCGATGCATAGATGTGTTGGTGGTCCAGGCGAGGTCTAGAGGGTCACGATATTGGTCTTTGATGATTGGTAAATGCAGCTTTGGAGTGAGATCCAGGGCTGCCATGACAGTAGACGGGTGCGTCTTATTGAGAGGACATCTATATGATCTACGGAGCAATCGAGGTATACGAATATCGAGTTCCACAGCGCTGGTGCGTATAGTAGTTGGCTACGTACTCTGACCGAGTTTGTATACGTACGTTTATCAAAAGGCCCGAGATAGCTCACATCACACGAGCCCGTAGCTAATTCATCCGTAGCGTCACACACAGCACACGTTTAACTTGATAGGGCAAACTACCCGACTTTGAGCAAGCCATCATCTGAACTGGACATGAACAGACCTAGAGCTGAATCTGCGGGCGTGGCATTTCCTTTAGGTGCAGTAAAATAGGAGTAATAATGTAAAGTGTCCATCTGGGCTCAAGGGACCGTTCAAGGTGCATGAGTAGCGTGTATATGGTATTTGGCAATTGAGGCTTATCGACATGCAAGTGTGCGCGTCGATGCCCTATTATTAGAGTGTTTTCTCATTTCTGATGCAATGCGGGGCTGAAAGCTACAGTAGGAGGAACAAGCAAATGATCAGCGGCCCATTCACAGGCCTGCAGCGCGTTTCCCCAGGCCTTTGATGGCCTAACAAAAAGGTTTCCCTGCAAGACACTCAACTTAAACTTTGACGTCGTCGCCTCGAAATTCCAACCATAGGAGGCCGTTGAAAGATAGTAAACTTTAATAAAGGATCGTATCGGTTGAAAAAGAAAGAAGCATCGTGATCAGCATTCGCCAATCATGCGTGGTATTGAGCACCCTACCCTACCAACGATCATCGCCGGGAATACCGCGACTGGGGTGGCCCTGTTGTTCTCAGATTTGTGGCTGTACTGCACAACACTGAGTCGAGTCGTGGAAGCAGAGCAGGGGATTGCCTTCTCCTGTTTCGAGAGCACGCACGTTGCCAGCTGCTCACAAACAGGTCCGTTCGAGGGAACAGACGAACGCTCAGTCATGCTCCTGTAAATCGAGCTCAGAACACAGGTCAAAGCGACAGAGACTCGGTAAGCCCGGTTAGTGAGATACAATGCCGGGGGAAAAAAGAGTCTCTGGGGCATACGACTCGTGGTCTGGCTGTTCTCTAAGCAACCGTACCATGAGACATCACATTGACCCCCGAATTATTGTCCCTTGCTTCACAAGTCCCTGGTTTTTGTCTCTGACAGACCCAGCTTCAACTCCAGACCAGACCCTGAAAGTAAAGAACGTGTGAGGTCATGACGGGTTTCTTTGTTTAATTAGGCAGTTTAGTAGCGCCTGGCTTTGTTCTCCGCGTTGTTATTGTTTGACTCTTGGTGAGAGACATGCTCTAGGCTATTTTTCACAAAGTGTCAGTCAAACAACCCTTGTCTTGGTAGCATCGAGGTCGTTTCGGTCGTATTGCTTTTCTTCAGCGTCGACTGTTCTGCCCATGTTCAGGGTTATACTCCGTGATTTATTCACGACGTCGCAATCGTTCGACAGCAAACGCAGGGAAAGAAGGAAAGAAGATAGAGTTTCAGTCGAGGTTCAAAAAGCAACAACACCAACCAAACGCGTCTGAGCGCTGTGTCCCCTACCATGAGTTATCTGGTTGTGATGCGACCTATAGGGCATATCACGTACGAGTAGCACATGTCTGATGCTTTGGACCTCGGAGTCTGTCCCAGTTCTATGGTCCTTCTTCTTTCGTCTATTTGTTTTTCCAAGCATTACAGTCATACTTCTCTGTGACGAGCGTCATTTATTTTCTGCTGACAGGATTACCGTGCACATAGGGAGGGTAAGTGTGTCAGCCACACTCATATTTAAATGATTCTATTTGCGATTGTCATGCATTGTAACGGCTCCTCAACCCTGGAAACAACCCAACACTCCGCACATTGATTAGAGTTTTAGTGATTGAGTATTTCTTCCTTGTATGACCAGCCACTGCGGTTTCCTCTGATCAATGGACACTTGTTTCTTTTTTTTTGTTTTTTATCCTCAAGTTTGACTGAAAATTGACATGGGCGGAACGTATGATGGGGAAGCATTATAGAAGGGGATGGAATAATAACATGAAACGAAGAACCGGGATTCGTGCGGTCGTGCTTTTGTGGCATGGATCCGTTGTCGGCATTCGCTGCGAGTTCCAAGATATCACTCATCTCATTCAGCTGCTGACTTCCAACGCTGAAGGAAAAGAATTTCCAGTGACAAGGGAACCCCTCGTTCTTGTAATTTTCGCTCGATGCTGCAGGGGCATTTCTCGATCATCAGGGCATCTCACACGACAACGATGAAAAATCCAAGATTGCCATCAACTATCCCATCCTATTAACCCTAAAGTGAATTGGCGGCCGTTGCTATTTACCTACCTTTGCAATTCCCATTGCGCGATGCAACGTCATGTCAACAAATAACAAACCTGATCTCACAAGTCGAAAAAAAAAAGTCGTTGCAATTGTTGGCATTAGATCGATGCATCTAACGTTAACGAGGCTAGAGTCAGGTACCCGAGGACCGGTACTGAGAGGTTCCTCCAATGGGATGTGCGCTTTGAGATGAAAAGAGGAGATGCTCGGCTCTTGAATGGCGCAACCTTCAAGTAATGGTTTACGTTGCGTGGAGGCAGCGGGGAAAGACAGAGGCTTCGCTTCATTCACCTCGCTAGACCTCTCCCATACTAGCCGACGTCAGCCACCGGGGAATAGGGCTTGAGGGCTTGGGGTTTTTTTCCCTCATGGTCTTTGCCTTTTTGGGAGTTTGAGTTTGGGGAGCCGTTGCAGGTTGCTATAAAACGGTTTAGTTAAGGGAAAAGAGATGAGAAGATGTATGCCAGCCAATCAAGCCATGTTGTCGACCTTGACAATGAATGTTGTGCATAGGAGAAGGAGGGAGCAGCCTAACATTAGACGTCAAGTTGCTGTAACGAACCAGTCATTTTTGAATATATTCACACTTTCAACATTGACTACCCACTCAAAGGCCTTTCCCCACTCCATCAACAGTCGGCCCAGGGCTATGGATTCGGAGTGGACAAGTGGACAGCACAAGACCAGAAGGGATCCCTGTCGAGGTTCCGTCTTGTCATCACTCTTGTTCAGAGTTCAGGCTCACCAGAGCAAAGCAAGGCAAGGTAAGGCAGGGCAAGGCAGAGCAGAGCAACCAAAAACAGACCAGAACAAAATAGGAATGCGAACCGAATATACCAGTACCTGCGCCTTTCGCCGTGTCTGAGAGTTGCAAGAGAGCAGACCAGGGGGGGTTCGTGACACCCTTGTCTAGTACCGCTCTATTTTGCTAACGACACGCACTCCCTCTCGGAGAAACAGCGCACGTACGGATACAGTCAAGTCCACGACGTTGGAGAGGAGGACCTTGCTTTTTCTTTTTCCAGGGCAGTCTTACACTCTCCTCTTTAGCGGTATCTTGTGTGCGTGCGTTAATCGTAGTGGTGCTGGTGTTGGTGCTGATGCTTGGATCCCGCATCCACAAGCTCGTTTTACTTTTACTCATAACTATTCCCTGACCTCTGCTCGTTTCTTTTCTTGCCCTCTCCTCTTGCTCTTCGTCGCTCTACCTCCCCTCATTAGGTCTTCACCCACACGTTCGTTTCTGCTATATCACCTATCCCAGACTTATACACTGAAAAGCCTGGTCACTGTTGCTTCACTTTGTTTGACTGCTATACCAAATATATTGCTCGACCTGAAACAACAACTCCGGTCTCCTCCAGGATACAACACTCTCTTTTTTCAAGATCCATTTTTATACCACTTACACTCCTTCCCCAACCTGCTGTGTTGGCTCCGTGTTTTGGATCGACTTATACCGCCCATCCATTAGCTGGATATCAACAACAAAATAACAACAATATTCGACGACTGACTGCTATCGACCAAACTTTCTCGAGATATTTCTACAGCTGGTCGATAATCCGGGCCCTCTCAGCCCCATACCGCCTACCACCCCAGCATCCATATCGTCGTCTCACCGCATATCCCACTGCTTGTCCAAGGTCAATCAAGCACAGGTACCCGGACCGGATTATGCAGTTTTACTCAACACTACAAATTACTCACAATAAACAAAATTCTTCTGGCCTCAAGTTACGACGACCGACGAACGCTTAGTTAGAGGTTAGCCTCCTACCAGCCATTGCATTGGGGCTTTGCAAGACAACCACACAACATAGTCTTCCCTTGCCGATCATCAGATACAATGCGACGCACCATATCGACCATCCTTGGCTCTTTGGCCCTGCTGGCAACAGTGGCTGTCATGGCAATTCTTATTGTCCTGACGATGCATATTCCCAAGGAGTCAAGTGGCCGAACGCTCTCTCAGGTCGCCATCGCTCTCGAGGTTGTAACTCTTGTTATGCTTGCATGGTTTCTCTCTACATATATTTCAACTCACTTCCGCCGCTGGTCTACGCGATGTCTAGGCGTCGACTTTGGCGCCGGACTTTTGGCTATTCTTTTTGCTACTGTAGCCACAGTAGCCACTCTCATTCAATCTAGCAAATCTACACTCGACAAGGAGGATCAACTTCAACGGGCGAGTAAGGACAGCCTCATTGTGGGCTTATCCGTTGCTCTCGGATTGTGCTTCGTCTTCCAGGCCGGCTTCTTGGCTGCTCATTTCATCTTCACCCGCAAGAGTGACCAGATTCACACCTTGGAGGAGGGTCGAGGTCTACCTTCATTCCGATCCAAGACCTCTTTGAAGACACTCCGATACAGCCAGACTATTTCAGACCATGAATCAACCCCCCGGAAAATGACCTCTATGGATTACCGTACACCCCCTCCATCTATTGGTGGACGCTCCAGATCTGGTACTGCCAGTTCTATCAAGATTCAGCTTTCAAACGTTATTCGCTCTGCAACCAGCAAGAGTCAAGTGTCCGCCAGCGAAGTCCGCCGGCCTATATCGGCCGACTCCACCGTATACCGGTCCAGCGAGGAGGATGCCTTTGATACTTGGGATACGTCTTCAGTTGACACAAACAATCGTCAGGTGGTCATGGAAGCCACGACTCCTCCTCGACAGACCCAACCTCACTTTCTCGAGACCATCCCCGGCAGTCCTGTCCCAAGCAGGGGATCAGACCCTGGTCACGAGATGCCTCTCGAACCCCCCAGGATCCGTAGGCGAAGTCGCAGTTTCAGCCCAGTGTCTTTGAGGCGCGAGCAACTGCATTCGCAAGCGTTGATGAACGACCTCCCAGAGCCATCTCTACACGAATCACATATCCATCCGCTATTTCGATCAGACTCGCCTGAGCCGCCTCCCATGGTGACACCTGGCACTGTTGTTGTGGCCTCGCCCATTGCCGGACAGGTTATCACACACCGCCAGAGCGTACGCTCTCTGCGCTCGGTCTCCACGAACGTGGGTCCAAGCCCCCTGAACCACCGCGAAGAACATGAGAGTATTTTAGAGGAGCAAGAGTCTGAGACAGACTCAAAATTGTCGCTTGAGCGACCCTTGACCCCTCCTATCCCTGAGTGGGTGATGGGTGCTGGTGCTCGGTCAAGCTGGTCCGATTATAATAACCGCAAGTCCAAGATCGACGACGATGGTGACGGATAAGCCAAGGCGGGACAAAAGAATTAGCCATCTTCACCCCGGCCATTGGCAATATTTAACGACGACATATGAGTAGGAGGATGTAAGAGTACAGCGGGCGACCATGATATGGATAGGCAGTCGCCGCATTCCATTTTCTCATCTTTTCTTGATTTCCTCTCAGACACTGGCAAATGGTAAACTATATACGGACTCCATGTGGAAGCTGGGCGGAATTATATGTATACCAAGGGAAAACAGCGAGGCGCTTTAATGACTTGGAAAAAAAAACCTTCTGCGCTTGAAGCGCGAGGATGAACGACATCGACGAACAATAAGGCAGATTAGAATTAGAAAATAAAGAAGCAATATCAAATAACACAAACTATATCAGAGATCTTCCTTATCATTCTATTTCAGTGATTAATTGCCTTGAAAAGCTACGAGCAGCGTGAAAAATAAATTGCCATTTCTATCATCATGCTTTGGTGGAAGTGAAATGGCAAAGTCACACCGATGCGGTGCAAACCTGTCTCGGAGAAAAATTCAATGGTCCTCACATACCACGTGGGTAGGATGAGAAGTCTTATATGATATATTTTTATATTTTTACCACGAACTGAGCATGACGTAAAGATTCCATATCGAAGAGCCAAATGGTAAATCTATGGTGTTGTTGGACGAATGGTTAGTCACGCAAAAGGCTATAGTTGGATGTTAATTACCTTTGAGTCGCTGTATTAATATTGAATGCCTCCAACTATTTTTCAAAACTGTATTGTTTTTACATGCTGGACAGTAAGTATATGTCGCAATATGATGGTCAATAGTCAGTACTTTCATCCAGAAACACCAAATTCATCTAATTAAAAAAAGTATGTAGACTATATAAATGCACCCCATTCAATCTCTCTTGTTTATTTTAGAATACACTCGTGCACATATAGTTAGTCAAATAAGTCATCAATGATATATCACATGTGAAGCTTTGTGGTATATAGGTAATATGAGGAAACAGCTTTCTCAGGCAGAAGTACGCGCGCCTCCCAGTCATTTGGTAGCCTGGAGTGGCTGAAAAGTCTACGCTAGGCCAATTCTGGGTGCAGGTGCGCCTGCCCCACCATTTCCCTCAGTTAACCACTGGAACTGACTGGGACTGGGCTGCAACGTCAACGCTTCGTCCAGGCTGTAGACTAAAGTTAGCTTTCCTCTCTTCCAACTCTGCACTCTCGTCCAGACCCAGACTCAGACTTTGACAGATTTAATACCTTGCCTTTCTCTTTTCCCTCATCGCCTCTTCTCTCCCGACAAGTGTCTACGACTTTGTCGCCAACGACTCCAAACTTTGGCTCGAGTCCGCACCCCACGAAACGCATCCATCCAAATTTAGGTCACTGTTCGCCTCCCACCTCCCCACCTTGTTCAAGCGGCAGACTCTTCGCCCATCATGAAGGTCACATTCAAGGTAAGCCTCGAATACGTGCGACTGCCGGCTAGGATCAATCCCAATGTCCTCAGCTTGTCGTATATAATATCTTCCGGAAACTAAATAAATGTGTTGCAGGATCTCAAGCAGCAAAAGTTTACGCTCGACGTAGAGCCCTCTGAGCTGGTATGCCCCGCGTTGATACCTCTAGCTGTTCGCGCAGACTGCTCAGCCAGCTGACACGTTCCAGATTTCTGCTGTCAAGGAAAAGATTTCGGCTGAGAAGGGATGGGACCCCAAGTTGCAGAAGCTCATCTACTCAGGTATTTACTTAGACCTTTATTACTACACCAGACACCTTGCTGACGCCATGACAAGGCAAGATCCTGAAAGATGAAGAAACTGTCGGTTCCTACAATATCGAAGAGAAGGGTTTCGTGGTCTGCATGGTGAACAAGGTTTGTAACACCAGTCTCCGAGAGGAGCCTACTTACTGACAGCTTGTGATAGCCCAAGCCCAAGCCCGCGCCCGCCGCCGAATCCAGCGCTGCCCCTCCTGCTACACCTGCCGCACCTGTTGCCAGCACACCTGCCGTCCCAGCTGCTCCTGCGCAATCGTCATCAAACCGTTCTGCTGTACCTGCGACACCTACCCCCCAGCGCTCTGCCGATGCTGGATCTGGTGCCCAGTCCGAGGAGCCTTCGGGTCTTGCTATGGGATCCCAGCGCACTGAAGCTATTGCAAACATGGAGGCCATGGGTTTCGAGAGAAGCCAGATCGAGGCTGCCATGCGCGCTGCTTTCAACAACCCTGATCGCGCTGTCGAGTACCTTCTTACTGTTCGTTCTACTGCTTCGCATTGCTATGAGCTGCATTTGCTTACTTACTTGGTTATAGGGTATTCCTGACAACATCCGACAAGAACAGCAACAGCGTGAGGCCGCCCCTTCGGCCCCTGCTGCTCAACCAGCTCAACCGGCCGCCGCTGCCGCTGCCGCTCCCCAAGGCGGCTCTGACGATGGTGGTGTAAACCTGTTCGACCTCGCTGCTCAACGTGGAGGATCTGGTAACCAAGGAAGAAGTGGTGGAAACCAGGCGGCCGCAGCGGCCGCGGCAGCAGTCGCTGCTGGACAGGGTGGTGACCTGGGTAACCTCGACTTTCTACGACACAATGCTCAATTCCAGCAACTCCGCCAGGTTGTTCAGCAACAACCTCAGATGCTGGAGCCAATTCTTCAGCAGCTTGGTGCCGGTAACCCCCAGCTGGCCGAATTGATTGCCTCAAATCCCGACCAATTCCTTCAACTTCTTGGCGAATATGCCGATGACGATGTTCCTTTGCCACCTGGTGCTCAGGCTATCTCAGTTACCGAGGAGGAACGCGATGCTATTGAGAGGGTAATGCTTTTCACTTTGATATCAATGTGTTCCTGTTACTGACGTATTCCAGTTGTGCCGCCTCGGATTCGATAGGGATCAAGCTATTCAAGCTTACTTCGCCTGTGATAAGAACGAAGAACTTGCTGCCAACTTCCTCTTTGACCAGCCGGAAGACGATGGACCTGAGCCTAACAACTAAATGGGTTAGGGAACCGTGCGAAACAATGCGTTACGATTATGAGTCGAAGGGAACGGAACAAAACTAGGCATTCCCAGAATAATATGGGTAGTCATAAGGCGTTCAGTCCGAAACCGCCATGCGAAGGCCCTGGCGCCGCCTCGCAAGTCGCGATGGCATCACGAGATGCGCCGACGTTGGGTGTGGGTTATTCTGCTTAGCCTCTATACTTGCAAAGGCAGGGTAGCACAGATAGCTGATGAAATTGACGAATTTTTCAAACGGGACTATTGCCATGAATTAGAGGCAAGCCGAGATATAACTGTTAAAGTATTGGCTTCTGGATAGTTAGTTCGTGGGCTTGTTTATTAAAATTTCAAATATCGAGAGTTTGGTTGTACAGTATTCTTTCGTTCCTGTGTACATGTTGCACCTTTCACGTCTGTCTCATCTGCCGAGGGGACGAATCTGAACCAATTGTGCAAGCATCTCACCATCTGCATGTGCCAAGTTGTAATATATTTCCAGAATGTATTCCCTTGTCCTAAGTGTCCTCAGTGTACTGCTATTCTGTAGAGATTCTGTAGAGACTGCTCTCAAAGCTAAATCCGTGTAACCATTCGATTCGTGAGCAAATAGTAAAAAACCCGGTGGGTATCATGCCTGTTCCTTTTGCGCCGCCTGAACCTATTTCCCCCAGTTCCCCAACTTGACCTTGATCCTGATCTTGGTCTGGTATATCCCCTGGTCCGTTTCCTTATCCTTCCTGGACGATGGGTTCGCCGTTCAATCCGTAGATGATTGTTTGTTTCTTCTTCTTTTTGCGTTTCTTTGCGTCGCCCTCATCATCATCCTTGAAGAGCTCCTCACGCTTCTTGCGCATCACCTCAGCCTGCTCGTCGGCAACACGCTTCTGCTCGGCTTCGTACTCTTCTTGCCTCTTGCGCTGCTCGGCTTCGATGCTTTCCACTGGCTCGAACTCACTGCCAGTGAAGGCCTTGTATTCGTCGATGTCTATCTTGACTGTCTTTTCGCCAACCACAGCGGCGGTGATGCGATCGGGGCAGTGACGCTCTTCGCGGTTGTACTTGAGCTTGACGTGACGCCGCTGCTTTCCAGGAAACATCTTGGAGATCATCTCGAAGTCTGTACCAAACATAGAAAGACCACGGTAGAAAAGTTCTGTCTCGACGTCGGTCCAAATATTCGGACCTTTGAGCTTCGAAGTATTCATAAACGAGTTACTGGTAATGAGGCGGGTGAAATCGTTTTCTTCGACTGTTTCCATATCTCCAGCGGCAGCGGCAGCTCGAGCATGTCGATCTACGGCCAGCGAACTCTGGTCAATCACGATCTGCCCATCAACAATGCGGAACTGAGGTCCTGAAGGCGCAGTGGGAGCCGGGACCGAGGAAGCCGAAGGCACTGGTGATG
The DNA here is from genome assembly GCA_013396295.1 of Fusarium heterosporum. Lineage (NCBI taxonomy): Eukaryota > Fungi > Ascomycota > Sordariomycetes > Hypocreales > Nectriaceae > Fusarium > Fusarium heterosporum. Next base: position 7,819 of record JAAGWQ010000074.1, on the reverse strand, counting down.
ACGCAGCTGGGCTTCCCATCTTTTCTCCTAGACCACTGATCTCGGGTGTTGCTGAACTATCCCGTTCACCATCGGTTCCGAGTTTCGCTTTCATCCTGGCCCGTCGCTCTCGTTCTCGTAGCTCATCGTGCCTACTAAACTTCTTTCCAATGTGAAGATCTTTGGTAAGATCAGCCATCTTCAGCTTCTGCAAATCGACTAGCTGTGTTTCCGAGTCTTCTGGTGTGATTGAGCGTGCTCGTCTGTTCCTCGGCGTACTTGAGCCGCTCTGAGTAGGCGCCTTGCGTTTCCTCGGTTGCTTTGGTGTTGCGCCCTCTTCAGCAGGTTTCCGCTGGCGCTTCTTGGGTCGCGCACCCTCTTCCGTACCTACCTCATCTTGAGTTGTTTGTGTAGTTTGTCTCTTGGCTCGTGGTTTCCTCGCCGGTTTTGAAACGGCTGTTGTTTCTACCGAGGGTTCTGCTTGTGACTCATCCAGATCTGCGGCCTGGAGGGTTGGCGTAGTTGATGATTCAGTTCCACTTGGCGCTTCCGAGTCATCTGGAGTGGGAGTTTGCAGTACAGGGGAAGGCGCATCTGTTACAATACCCGATTGAGTTTCTCTGGGTTGTAAAGAAGGCTCTTTAGTAACGGGCAATTGACTCTGTTCGCGCTCTTCTGTTGGCTTCGTATGGATGGTAGCTGGCTCTGTAGCTATTTCGCTCGTGGTTGGTATATTTCTCTGTTCATCTTGTGTCACGGTATTACCGCTTCCATTCTGACTGTGAGAATCTTCTGAAGAATTTTCTTGAGGCAGTTCTTGAGTCAGATCGCGGCCGTCTGGTTTTGTAGGTTCCGGGATCGTCGATGGTGGGGTAACGGGCAGTTGCCCATGTTCACGAGAATCTTGAGACGACGGATTGATAAGAACGGCTACGGGGTCTTTCGGTGACGACACCTCTGCAGATACTTGAGGCGATACCTGCGGTTCTGGTTCATTGGTAACCCGTGGAGGAGAAGCAGCAGGTGGTGGTTTAGGTTGCGCAGGCGCTGGTGCCGCGGGGCGTCGAGCGGCGGGGATCTTGGGCTTGAAGGCAGGCCCTCCTTTCTTCTTGAACATAGAGCTCATGATAAAGGCTGATTATCATGCATGTATTGTATGCGACTGGATATATGGTAGAAGTGTTGTCATTTCCGGCTTGCAACTACAGAGTTCAGAAGGTTCAGAGACAGAAAATTATGCGCGGCGAGCGACCCAAAAAAGGCCGAGAGAAAATAAAATGCGGGATGGTGGAGAGGCCGAACGAGGATTAGGTAACCCGCCCTTGCAAATCGATAAGAGACTCCGCTGGCCGAATATGGCTAGACTTCCACTAAGCCCCTTTGAGGTGGAGACGCCGCGCTTCTTGGTCTGCGACTCAACTTCGAAATTTCAACTCCTGGCCCGAGGGAACGTTCCATCATCACAACACGCTTCCCTACGCCATCGCTTGATGAACGCTCATACGTCACGGCTCGCGACGGGACTTGGTTTCAGAGCGCTCCCACGACCGACCCGTCGCTTTTCTTTGACATCGCGTCCGCCTTTTCGCTCTGCACCACGCGACTTCTGATGCCTCTCACCACCTCTGCCTCGCCTCGTCCATCCACACTTGCCAAGATGGAGGATAGGAAGCGGCCCGCCATCAGCAGCGCTGATGATATAGCCCCTCCGAGCAAAAGAGTTGCTGTCAATGGCTCCAAGGCTAAAGATGACCCCCTTGATACAAAGGAGGAAAGCTGGGTTGAGGTAAGTCACACGACGTCTTCTATTGCGAGTGTTTGGGGCACCCGACAACATGTTTTTCTTTCACACTCTCGTTCCTATGTAGACATGTGCTCTCAGACTTCATGCCGTTCTTATCAGGATGGTCTTGGACGGACGGCAGTGCTCACCAAGCCAGTGATGACGGTCGTCCGCCCTCTGCGACCACAGTAGTCGGCTCGGGTGTGCATCCCTCATGCACTCACCGACAAGCGCCCCCGCTCAATTCAAAAACATGACGCAAATTGCTCGACGTATAGAAGCGAGAATGTCGCTGACTCGATTTACCAGGCCTATACAAAGGGCGCTATATACCGGCAAATGCAGGAATACAGTCGCAAAGCTGCAACATACGAATCACGTCTCGAAGAGCTTCACAAACGATCGGTCCATCATGATGATCACCTGAGGATTATTGATGCTTGGTGGCGACAGGTTTGTCATACCCGAAACCCCACTATCTACGATGTAGCTAAACATTGCCGTAGGTCCTTGAGGAGATGGAACTTCTTTCGGAATCCGACGTCACCTCATCAGCACCTCCAGGTATGAACAATCCTATCCATAACCATGCGTTTGCTGATTCTTAGCAGAACCCCCATATTTGAGTGGCGTGAGTTTCAAGGATCTTCATGATTTTCAAAAGCATTTATCGGAAAAAGGCAAGGCGATTAAATCGAGAGCCGAAGCGCTACTTGGACGTCTGGCTTCTTCACGAGGCAAAATCGACCCCGACGCAGCCAAGTTGGAGAACAAAGTCACGAGTCTGCTGGCCACCCAGAAGGAGTATTTGTTCAAGCTAGACCGATTGAAGAGTGAAAAGGACCAACTATCCGAGCAGCTCAATGCTGCCACCTTGCGCTATTTCAAAGCCGAGAAGAAATTGGATCGTGCAAAGAGTTCTCAAGTTCAGAAGCTGGAGCAGCAAGCCTTTGCAAATGCCACTCGACCTTCGGCATCTGGTGATGCCAGTGCGGAAGCCGGCGAGACTAACGGGAATGCAAGCGAGTTGCTGCTCAAGTACGAAGAGGCGACTGCAGCTGCCAACAAACAAAAAGAACAACTTGATGTCATCATGGCCGAGATTAAGACCCTTCAGGACGAAAACTCGACACTCAAAGCAAAGAGGGACTCCTTGACCGACGAAGATTTCATTCGTACCGATGTTTTCAAGCAATTCAAGAACCAGAACGAAGACCTTATCAAACGTATCAACATGCTCGAAGCGACGAACAAACAGTTGCGAGAAGAGGCAGAAAAGCTACAGGCAGAAAGATCGATATTCAGGATTTCACTCGAGACAGACGCGAATCAAGTGACGCAAGAGCTCGAGGCTGAGATTATTTCCAGAGATCAGGATCTTGCCAGAGTGCGATCAGCTCGGGACGAGTTGTTGGCCGAAACGACGCAACACAAAGCAAGGCTTGAGCAAGAGCGAGCATCGATCGAGCAAGTGAAGGCTTTGGCGTCGGCAAAGGAGGACAGAATCACAGCCCTCGAGTCCCAGCTCGTACGTCTTCAGTCGGATGAAGATCAACAAGCTGTCAAGCCGGATATTGAAGCGTTGACCATCGATGAGCTGCGTCTCAAGTACATGAAATTGCAGCAAGATTTCGATTCCATCAACATGGAATTACCGGCTATAGAAAAGGCGTACAAGAAGATGAAGGAACTTGCTCAGAAGAAAGCATTGGATTTCAGCGCTACGGAAGAGCGCATGTCGATCCTCATCGCTGAGAAGAGCAAGGCCGATCAAAAGTATTTTGCCGCCCGAAAGGATGCCGATACACGAAACAATGAGATTCGATCGCTTCGACACCAGAACAGCAAGAGCTCGGAAATCATTGCGCAGCTCAAGGATTTGGAGGCGCAAAACCGGACACTACTTGGGAATCTGGAGAAACAACTTACGGATCTGAAGCAAGCGAATGTCAACCTGATGTTAGAGAACAGGAAGATGGAAACGACGAGCATCGACGCCATCCGCCGCACAGAATCACTCACCAAACAAGTCGGCGACCTATCGAGCTTGGTCAAGTCTAAAGATGCGGCATCTGCCGTTGTTCGCGAGCGCAACACAATGCAAGAAACCGAGGTGGAGAAGATGAAGGTTCGCCTCGAACATGCGCAGAAAGATCGCGACAGTTGGAAGAACAAAGCATTGAGCAACTCTTCAGAAGAAGAGGAAATGCTTCGGGTGAGTGATAGAAGTGAAAGCTCGATGGTGAGACTCTTAACTAACTGTTCGTTAGACTTTCGCTTTATGCACAATCTGCCGCAACAATTTTAAGAACACAGCCTTGAAAACGTGCGGTCACTTGTTCTGCAACCAATGTGTAGAAGACCGCATCAGCAATCGTATGCGCAAATGTCCTACGTGTTCTCGTGCATTCGATAAGATGGACGTTATGCCTGTGCATCATTGAATGGTTCGAGTATGTCATGAAATGGATTCGACTTACTCCCTTACTTCTCTCCCACACGTTCTGCGATACCTCTTTTTTCTCGTTTAATTGCTCGCGTCAAGCATTGCTCGTCCATTCCGTACCTTTCTGGGTGTCAGAGTGACCTGCTACGTCTCCTTCGGTAGACTGTATTGGCTGCATGGTCTGGACCGCATATCTTGACGCTTTTCTTCTTCTCTGGGCTAGGTGGCTACTCTTGGAAAGTCATCCATGTACTTTTAAACTGCGCAGCGGAACACCTTATACCATCCGCTGCGTGCATGTATATACTCTTTGTAGGCAAAGGAGGATCTCTGGAAGATGGCTGAGAACCACTGTACGAAGTAGCAGGATAAATGGAAAGCGTCGATTATGTTTATAATGCTATGTTGTGATGAATTATTGTGTACAGTACTAGTTTATGGATATCTACCTGCGGCTAGTGGAGCCAAAGCCAGTGCTCTCGTGACGGTTGGAAGAATTGTTGTTGGAACCAGATGAGGATCCTGAGCGACCGCCCCATCCTGAGCCTCCTCGTCCGACGCTGCCGTAACCGTTGTTTTGATTATTATGGTGATGCTGGTTACGACTTCCGGCCCAATAACCCGCCGCAGCACCTCCTGCAGCACCACTCCAGAAACCAGGCCTCCAAGTGTCGGACTGAGAAGAGGGTTTTGACCCGGGATATGGAGGTGGAGGATCATCCCCATCAGGACCCCATCCGGGAGCCCACCCTCCAGAAGACCAGCCATCACGACGACGTGGTCGGTTAGTGTTGCTACCAGCCTCCTGTGCCCTGTAGCATGCCGAGTAAATGATCCAGCCAAGGATAGTAACGAAAATAATGGTGAAGAGCAAAGCGCCCCAGTCGGTACCGCCCCGGCCATCGCCAAACCAACCGCCATTGGCGATATTCGGGTACCGTCGCTCACCCTTCTTCGTCAAGGCGACTCGGTACTCAACACCGCAACTGCCCTTGAGGACATAAGGGTCATCGGGGGAATTGTAGCCCTCGCAAATTACATCTGTGTTGCTGAGCTTGAGCTCCTCTGGAAGCGATGCGGTGCAGCTCCACTGGATATCCTCGTCGCCCCAGCCAGCGCCATCGTTGGTGCAGCGCATCACGTCGATGTCGTATAGTTCGCAGAGCGCCTTCTTGGAGACGCAGTTTAGTTGGGGAATGGCGCCCACGCGGCGGTGGTTCGTCATGGCGCCATTGCCCCGTAGAGTGAGAGATTGTACATCTGAAAGCTTGATGGCATCCTTGGGGCGGGCGGCCAGCGCAAGTGCTGGAAGTGCAAGAAAGCAGGCGAGCGAGCCGGATATCATGATGGGTTTGGGGGCTATGACGTTATATAGTTGAACGTATGAAACTCTGGATACGAAAATGACGAGCCCAGGCCCGTATGCGTGCTGCTATGGGGGATTCCAAAATTTCGGTAGCTGGTGAGAGATACTTGGGATTTAAACTGTGTCGAGCTGGCAAGGTAGAACCAGAGCTTGGTAGGACACGTGCCGTGGCGATAAGAAAGTGTTGAAGATGATGATGTGGCGACTGATCAAGCGTGCTACAGTGTCCAATGAGAACACGAAACATGTGATATTGTTGCCTAAGGCTTGAAATTCGTAAGTTACAGTATCTTAGCCCGACTCCCAGGCGAGAGATAAGTATGGATAGATATACGATGATTCTTGGACGTTGAGAAGCCTTATTTTGGGATTTCCATTGCGAAATTAAGCATTTGATCATGATACCAACGGGCCAGAATTGTCATGACACCTAAAAGCAGGTCTTGTGAAGGAAGGTTGCTAGAGCCCCGCCAGGGTAGTTTGTTCTAGATCATTTATGGAAGCTTCTAAAGGTCTGGGCATAGAATCCCTAGTTCATACCAGCACGAAACCGATGTAAAGAAAGAAGTATTTGGCGTGTATTAATCATGGGTGATTGATAGTCAAGATTTGTTTTAATGGTTTGTGCGTGGTAACTGCTATGCTACAGTTAATGCAGCCTTCGTGTATCTCGAGACATTCCAGCGACGTTGTCTCTTCAATATGACTTCTAGCCCAAATGTCAATCAGATAATATTTCTTTCTAGCTACTAACCCTCGGCGATACATCCACTTCCATGCGTCAGCAGTAGTTTGAGAGTAGCAATGCCCCTGATTTATTTTTCGCAAGGGATATTCTCGACGGGTAGTCCAAGTTTGGAACAGAACTTTATGTAAAACAACAGAAGCACCTTCATAGGCTATAGTTGTACAGACTCGATCAACATGACATCCACATGCACTCAATCCGACACAGCTCAAGTGGTAGCTGTCGTGTTTACCTTGTAGTGTTCTCATTTAAACTACTCGGCCCTGCACAGCCATGGATAATCTGCTTTACAGACAGGATGACCCTGGACGGAATGCTGAGAGGAAATTGGTTTGAATGATCGCCGACATGTACGAGATTTTGACTCAAAGGATTATGTTGTGGCGCCAGCATACAAACCCACGACGCAATCTCGTTGTATTCATTGTCTACAGGTGGATACAACCCCGAATTTGGTGGTCGGAATTCGGATTCGGGAGTTCCCGACAGCAATGCCACTGTGATCCTGCAGTCGGAAACCGGGGATATAATACCACCGACCTCCGATGGTTGTGGTCAGGGAGTGAGTGTTGATCAATACGATCTTTACGGGCTTTACGGTCTTTACGACGGGTGTCTGATGCTGGTAAGATTGTTCGTGCAGATGCTGATGGTGTTGGTGTCCGCAGGAAGAGCAATTCATGATTCATACACAACGCAAGCCAAACAAAAAAACCAAATGCACCGTTGATCTGATCTGATCTGTGCACCAGCCTCAGCGTTACAGTACGACTTGGCTCGATACTCGAACCTTATCGAGGTGACATGAAGTTGGCACACAACGGCTTGTGGCATGGTGTTGCTAGCCCCTGTGATACAGCGTTGGGTCAATGAATGAATGTGTCTAGGAGTTGAGACTAAGCTGGAACGTGCTTGTCTTTGCGTATTCAGGTCAACTGGTCGTTATCTTTGTGAGAAGTGCCCCGGACTCGGTGCCGTACTCCCGTGCTTATGACAAGCGACGCCCAAAAAGAACAATTATCGAAACGATAGCGAACGCGAGATGGTATCCAGACGAGCCAAGCCAAAAAACAGTAACCGTTTCGACGCCGCAGACATGGACGGTATCCACAAGCTCGGCCGATTAGATGACCTCTGACTGAGTCTGGCAGGAGTGAAAATGAGGGTGGAGTCATAAGTTACAGGAGTAAGCATAGCCCGCTACGGGCTGTCGGACAGATGCACGAGTCCGAGGTAAATCGTAGATACAACGATTTGTGATGCAGAGAGACACAAAATTCAAAGACAGCCAGAGACAGTCAAAGACATAACGCGTGTAGTCGTAACACGTCGTGACATGTTTTTATCACCGGGAAACATTTGGATATGGCGATCATTTTTCGTTTCTTTTTTTGTGACAGCTCAAAGATCCATCTCGGAACCGGCGAGCAGAGTTCCATTACTTGCCTGTTGTCCACTATCAGGCCCTGGACTCTGGGCTCTGGAGCTCCTCCTGGG